>CM053274.1:40067365-40171208 GCA_028583415.1 Protea cynaroides | reverse complement strand
TAGGCCAACTAGAAGGAAAACATCATACTAATAAAAATCACAAACACGATTGCTTTCTAATGAATATTTAACTTTCCTTCCCCCCTTTGGATAAGAACTAATAGTTAATCACGAAGGAGAAAGAAAAAAAATCTGGATTTCAAAAAGGAAAGAGATATGATGGCATATAGGATCCGGCCTTTTTATTGATATCTGGAGAGATCCCTAGATTCCAACCATAAGGTTTCAAAATCCCTCAGCAGTTCCTCAAATGCTCCTTCATTGTAGAACATATTTCACATATAAGCCTTCTATTTTGTTCTTTATCAAGGACCAGTGAGCTAACAACAAAATGCCAGGCCACATATCTCAGCCATTTTATTGGGTCAAATCTTCTATTAAAAGAAACACCAAGAAACACAAAGAAACAAAGATGATTCAAATGAAATAACACAAAGATTTAACATGGTTCACACATCAATACGATGTGCTATATTTACGAGGGAAGATGAAGATGATTCACTATGTTATGGGGGAAAAACATCACCCAATGAAAGTCTTACGCGTGGCAACCAAAATAGGCTAGGCCGACCAGACAAACAATGTAGTGCTCGGCTTTGCATGTTAGGAGTCACAATCCTATCAAGACACGGTACTTGGTCAGTGGCATAATCCTACTGGGTTACGTTCCCTGGTCGGAGATCAGAGTCCTAAAACAACTAGGTTACATCATAGCTAGGAGTCCTTCTCCTAGTACAATACATTTCCGATCATCACAGCCATACAACCACTCGTATGGTGACATGTGTCACTCTTATTACCGGCCGACTCAGCTTCCCTAGCTACAGTCTCCCATTCCTACTCGGAGTCTATGACCTAGGCGTCCCTCAGAGCGACACCTGGCAGTCCTATTGGCGATCTACTTCCCTGAGTCCTAGTACTTCCATGCTTCTTCCCAATCTCTATAAGTAAAGGACGAATCTCCAAGGTAATACTAGTTCACAATATCACTATTCACCATCAGTTCTTTCATACGCTCAAACTCTGTCATCGTTCCCCTCTTTCTTTAAACTGGAGATAGCTTCCTGCTATTTCTTGACTGTTTACATTGGGAATCTGACTTAGGCATCGGAGTGTACCCAGGGCTTAGTCGCCCAACTCTTTTGTTTAACTTCTGTGATTGCAGGTTGCTCGGATCGCAGACCGACAGGCGATTTCCATCCGTAACACTATGTAAATTAGGTATTACAATAGAGATCTTTCAAGAACAAAGTCTCTCAAAACCCTCTTCCAAACACATCTCTGCAACTTGGGCTTCAAGATACAAAAAGAATTCTAGACAAACACAACACCTTCCCTTGGCAACATCTATGGAAGAGTAGTTGCCACCAAAAATCCAAATCTTCCTATGGAAGTATATTCATGGAGTACTACCCATAAAGGATTTACTAATAAAACATCTTAACGCCCATCTTAAAAATGTGTTTTGTGGAAATGACAGTGAAACCAGCCGGCATTCGTTCATTACTTGCCCATTCATCCGCTTAACGAATCTGGGCAGCTAATTAGCCTATCCCTTCCTGAGTTCACTTGAGTTCCACTCGTTTTTGGTCTCTAATTCCTGTGGATGGCAAGAAATCAGGCTCTATTTCACCCAAAAAAATCCTAACCCCATCCGCATGATGGTATTGATATCTAACTTTACCATCGATTGGGCCTAATGATCATAGAGTTCTCATTATGGACAGGAGTTTTCAGGATATAACACAGAAGCCGGATGGGGATCTGTTATGATCCTAGATAATAAATAAGGTGTTAATCTCACGGATATGGTTTTGTAAACATTGTAGCAGGTGCAGAGGGAAGAGCAATTGAAGACTGAAGTCAGCACTCAGGGAAAGTATCAGGCTAATAGAAGTCCGGACAGATTCAGCTCAAGTTCGGGATTGGTCAATAGTAAGGATTTCCATACTGGCCATGGACACTTTTATTTACTAGTTGATATTAGGTTTTTAATGCCTGTTTTTTGACTCTCTTACCTTTAAAAAGGTTGATCGAACCAATGCTTTGTATGCACATTGCATTGCAAACAGAACAAGAAGGACAAAAACCAGTGCCACTTATCTTGATGTAATAGATAGTTTAAACAGTTTGTTTGTATTTAAATGATATTTGCAATTTTAGCAAGCACAAAATTGACATACTGACAAGCGTGTAAGGCTCTGTGCTGTCTATCAATTGTATGAATGCCAAAAAGGGAACGACGAAAACGATCTTCAATATCTTGCTTGAACCGGTGATGGAGAATGTTACAAATTATAATTCTTACTTCAACAGGAAGCTCAAATTTCCAAATTATCCGGACTTTCATTTGTCATTCCTCTCTGGTAGTAAGGAGAATCGATTGCCTTCGTTGTACTGTAGATTCAACTGTAGGAGGAAGTTGTTGATCCTGAGTCATGAAACCTAGTTGTAATTTGGGAAGCGATCCCACCATTTGATGTAAACTTGCCGATAGAGAATGGGGATATCTATCTCATTGATCATATCCATCCTGATGGCCATAAATCTCAATAATATATATATATATATATATATATATATATATATATATATATATATATATATATATATATATATATATATATATATATTCCTTTTACTCGTGGTAAGCAGAGGGAAATTCAGAAGGTCTGCAGCTAGATGTCATCTGGGTGTTAGATTAGTAAGATGCCTTAGATCCATTCCATCTCATGACAACGTCCAGCTATAAACAAATTGATGAAGAAAAATTGAGTTCGATGGGTAAATGGATTCATAACAAGGCTAATTCGACATGACTTTCAAAAATGACGAAGAAATATTAAATACAAAACCCTTATTCTTCTTATTGTAGGAACAAAATATATTGTAATAACATCTGCATGTTTTATACATGAGTGAGAACCTTCCCCACCTCGCTACTCCTCCCCACCACCACCGAAAAAAAGAAAAAAAAAAAAAAAAGAAAAAGAAAGAAAAGGTAAGTAGCTAGAATTCAAGTAAAACTAGTCATTCTGACTACAATTATACAAAGATTATGTATACATCGAACCGATTCCATCTATATGACAGCATCTACCACCTTCTTATGCATCTGAGTTCAGCTAGAGGAAGTTCAACCTCATCTCAAAGACATTAAAATTCAGAACAAAAAAAAAAAAATTGACATAGAACTAAAGGATTTTGGCCTCAATTTCCTCAAGGCTGAGCCCCTTCGTTTCTGGTATAAAGAAGAATATGAAGACAAGAGCCAACACTGCTATCACCCCAAATATAACAAATACAAATCCAGTTCCAACCAATGACTGCAAAAAGATTCAGAAAATAATTCCATTAGCCATTCCATAAACTTTCATGAGAAATGATGAGTACTGCATAACAGTGAGAAACAAATAGTAGTTGTTGAAAACAGAAGATGAATTCAGTGACCATTTAACAGTTACTGGATGGCCGACATGAACCACAACACTTAAAATAATTTGAAAAAACTTCTTATAAGTGTGTGATATTCCAAGAAAAATGCGTTCTAACAAATAAACCATGAAATTTTAAAATGGAATAGAACCTAAGTTTCACTACCAAGCCTCTTGATAAGCAACAAGCAAGTTACTGAAGGCTATATTTTTCTGTAGAACCTTCACATATACTGGAAATCAGAGAAATTTGGATGTCACAGGCACAGCTACTGGGAGTAAGGATAAAATAAGGAAAAATGTCACTGAACTCATCTAAAAACAAGTTGATCCAGCTGAATATTAGAACTTCTTTCTTCCTTTACTTCCAGAAGAAGAAACACTAGATATGAGGAGAGAACTTCCAGGGTCGGCTCTAGGTTGAGTTGGATAATCACTTCAAGAAACTTGAATTCAAACTGGACAGCAATCAATCAATCCTAATTTCTAGAAGACCAGTTTACGATGAGTCCCTAATAAAATGGGGAAATTTAGGTTGGGCCAGGTCAGATTGGAGTCGTGATGATCCAGGCTAGATTGGAGAACCACATGGACTTTGTAACAAAACAAGGAAGAAAGAGAGCAGAAGGAGAGCAGGACAGAAAGAACCAAAAGAGGGAGAGAAATAGTCGATGTGATCTCTCTCCCCCTATGGTTTAGCTTTATGATTATAAACGAAGAGTAAATTACACATATACCCAATACTTAAAGTAACTGACTCTAAAGAATAAAGAAAACAGAGTCAGCTACACAGTGTAGCCGACTTAACTTAACTAAAACATAAGGAAAAGAAATATTAAACAGCATTAACCATGGTCACACCCTAACCAAAAGAGAAACCACTGCATGTACTAATCTTAACAGACTTAAAATGGTCCGAAGATGAGACAAGTGGCAACGATAGAGCAGGTTGATCATATAAACGGTTTAGTTTGGGCCCAGAAGTCGGAATGATTAGACAACCCAATCCAATGGTCTGACAAAGAATATATATACCAAAGAAAGGACCGTTGCACATTTTCGGGGACAGTCAGAATAGTCTGACAATTCTGCTGCGAGAAGACAGGTGTAGGGTCAAAAGTTACATTCAAATTTTTTTTTTTTTTCTTGTTTGTCTATTGACCTTATAAGCAACTGAAACTAGAGTATCCTTTAGAATATGTGATGCAGCCCAAGTCTACTCCAAAAGGGGCCGAAAGAAGAACCTTCCAAAATTAGGCCAGGCCCAATTCGCTGACCAACCAACACTGTTCACGCGGTACCGTTCACGTGAACAGTACCAGCAACAGATTTTTTTCATTCTTTTGTTAGTTATTTCCTAAAAATTGGTTTCCTAATTTCATTGTTTAGTTTGTTTCCTAATATTTAGGATAGATTGATAGTAGGTGTCAAATACTTGGAGACCAAGTATTTACTTTCCTATTTCCAGATTTAAAAAGTTTTCTTTCCATTGTATTAAAACCTTCCTATGTTATAAGGAGATTTAGTTTTAGTAGTTTTCTCTCTTTCCTATTTTAATTGTAAGGATTCTCATTATAAATAAGAGGAGTAGAAGCTGGCGGTAGCTCTTAGAATTTTCCAGAAAAAAAGAGTGAAACTCCTATTTTCTGGTTGAGTCTCCAAGGTTGTGAGACTCAATCGAACTCTATTTCCTTTGTTCATTTGTATTCAATATTCTTATTTTGTTTTTTGTTGCTGGTTATATGTGAAACACTCAACACCAATTAGAGGAAGTAAAAACCAAATCAGCAGCCGACATTCTTTTGAACCTGCCCAAGTTTTGGCAGCACCAGGTACAGCAAGGTTACAAAGCTCATAGCTCCTTCAATTCTTTTTGGATCATTCTCAGATTTTGAAGGATGTTCATAACTATTATAAAGGTCATTCAACCCAAGTTTCATCAATTTCTGACGGTCGGACTTCCAGATAAGAATTTTTTTCTATTACTTTTCTCTGCAGATTTTTGTGTTGCACTGAATTAAGATCCTATAGCAAAGAGGGCTTGTTTATTTGAGATGTCTTAACCTCTTTTCCATCAATATGTGACCAGCAGACAAATACAATTCAGCATTCATCTCATGTCTTACTTTGAAGAATAAATTCCTCTACCTTGAGAAGCCATCATATCATTTGGATTTATAGCCGAAATAAATCTGACGGTCCTAGGTTCATTACACCATGGAAAAAAAAGGGTTCGACCCTTGGTACCAAAGCTAACAAATCAATAAACCACCCTAGTATTAGAAATATCTAAGAATGCTTCAACTAAATGAAGTCACGGTATTAGTAAACCTCTTGACCATGTTCAAGCCATGGTTCGAAATGTCAGCGAACTATTGTCAAAATTACCAAAATATTTGGGTTCCATAAGAAACCTAAAAGAAATGACTGGCAAAATTTTATGTGCGAAATGCATCAAAATTTCCAAAATTAACCAAAATGTACTGAAATTTCACTGAAACATTTCGGTTTCAGCAGAGGGCGAAATGGGGTGGAATCCAAAATTTTAAATGTTGGTTCAGACCAGAAGGTAATCCATCAACAAGTTCATGGAGAAGACTTCATAATGAATTATAGATTAATGAACAGTGCTATCACATATTTGATATGATCAAATGTTTTTAGCAACTTGTCCTTGGAAATCCTGCAATATGATAAATGAATATGATGAAATGTTGTTTCAAATGACGAGATTACTACAAGCAATCCCAGGAAAGGCTACTAAAAGCATGAGATAAGGGAGAGTTGATGGAGATAGATACTGTTGAATGATGGAATGACTTGTCTGTAATAGACAGAGGTCCTCTTATTTATAATGTGAGAATGAATACAAAGAAAGAAAGAGGTAGTACATGTAGTACAATACAGGTAGTACAATGAGGGTAGTACAGGTAGTACAATTGTACAATACAGGTAGTATAATGAATCTAGACAAAAAATGAAATACGTAATATTCTCAACACTCCCCCTCAAGTTGGTGCATATATATCATGCATACCCAACTTGGACAATATCATATGGAAAGATTTCCCTGACAGACCTTTGGTGAAAATGTCTGCTAGTTGGTCCTCTGATCTGACAAACGGAATCTCGATTTGTCCACTGTCCAGTTTCTCTTTGATGAAGTGACGGTCTACCTCAACATGTTTTGTCCTATCATGCTGAACCGGATTATTAGCAATGCTAATGGTTGCTTGATTATCACAGAATAATTTCATGGACTGGTTACACATAACCTTTAAATCTTTGAGTAGTCGTTGTAACCATAGTAGTTCGTATATTCCATGCGCCATTGCTCTATATTCTGCTTCTGCATTGGATCGGGCAACCACATTTTGCTTCTTGCTGCGCTAGGTTACCAAATTACCACCCAAGAATGTGCAATAACCAGAGATAGACTTACGATCAGGACTTCCTACCCAATCTGCATCAGTATAAGCCTCCACCTGGATTTGTTTATTTGGTGAATCTGAAATGGAATATGCTTCCATTTTCAGAGGGTCATTAGGAAATAATAGGATTCCTCTTCCAGGGGCTGACTTTAGGTAGTGGAGTATTCGATAGACAGCCTCCATATGTATAGAGTATGGGTCGTGCATAAACTGGCTTACCAAACTAACTGCGAATGCAATATCTGGCCGTGTGTGGGCAAGATATATGAGTCTGCCAACAAGTCTCTGATATCTTCCTTTATCTTCTGGTGTGCCTTCTTTTGCCCTTAGCTTGGTATTGGGATCGAGAGGAGTATCACAAGGTCGAACCCCAAGTAACCCTGTTTCTGAGAGAAGATCAAGAACATACTTTCTTTGAGACAGATTGATGCCTTTTGCAGATCTGGCAACTTCAATCCCAAGAAAGTACCTAAATTTGCCAAGGTCTTTTGGTCTCAAACTCCTTCCCTAGAAATGTCTTTAGTTTCGTGATTTCATCATTGTTATTGCCAGCAATGATGATATCATCTACATATACAAGTAAGGCAGTAAAAGTGTTAGAGGAATGTTTTATAAATCAAGTATAGTCAGCATTGCTTTGAACATAGCCAAATGCTACCATAGTTTTATTAAATCTTCCAAACCATACTCTAGGGGATTGTTTTAGACCATAAAGAGATCGCTTCAACTTGTAAACTTTTCCTTGGCTTTTATCATCTGTGAAACCCGGTGGACAATCCATATAGACATCTTCAGTAAGTTCTCCATGAAGGAATGCATTTTTTACATCTAACTATTGCAAGTCCCAGTTATGACGTACAACACAAGATAGTAAAACCCTGATGGTAGTCATTTTGGCCACTGGAGCGAAGGTTTCTTGGTAGTCAATCCCATATGTTTGAGTAAATCCCCGTGCAACCAATCTAGCCTTGTACCAATCAATAGTCTCATCTGGTTTCTATTTCACTGTAAAGATCCACTTGTATCCTACTGACCTTGATCCTGCAAGAAGTGGAACAAGATCTCATGTACCATTTTTCTTCAGAGCCCTCATTTCTTCCACCATTGCAGCTTTCCACCTTTCATCCATAATTGCATCCTGCCACTTTTGAGGAACAGACACAGAAGAGAGCGAAGGCGCAAAAACATGGAAAGAAGGGGAAAGGGAGTCATAGGAAACATAATTGGAAATAGGATGTAGGATGCAGGCCCTAGTTCCTTTTCGAAGTGCAATTGGAAGATCAAGATCAGAAGGAGTAAGTTCCTTACCAGAAGAAGGCTCAGTAGACTCAGTTTCTGGATCCAGGGCTAGCGAAGGGACATGTGCAGGAGTGGTAGTGGCCTTTCCTTGCTTGTCTTTGGCACAGCTATAAACTTGCAGAGGTGGCTTGGTGGTTGGATGCTTGGATGGTGCAATTGTATCGAGCACTTGTTCATGGACTATTTCTGGTACATCAGGTATATCTGGTATAAAAACATTAGGGATATCAGGTGCATCTTCAACTATCTGTGTCTCCCCCTGAAGAGGAGCCTGATAATATGTGAGATGCTCATAAAAAATGACATCTCTACTAACAAGGACCTGACGAGAGGGAGGATGATAACACTTGTATCCTTTCTGTGTTGCAAAATACTCTAAAAATATACACTTTAATCCACATGGATCAAGCTTGCCAGGGGAACATGTCTCTCAAACATTAGTGCTCTAGCTGTTTCGAGTAAGTGGCGGTTCTTTCTTTCAGCGACTCCATTCTGAGCAGGAGTGTCCACACAACTTGTCTGATGGATTATCCCGTTATCAGCCAAGTATTGGTGAAAAAATCCTTCAAGATATTCCTTACCATTGTCACTACGGAGCATCTTCAACTGAATTTGAAACTGCGTCTTGATCATATTGTGGAAATGGCGGAAGCATGCAAAGACCTCATTTTTTTGACGCATCAGATAGACCCATGTAGTACGAGTGTGACAATCAGTAAAGGTTACAAACCACCTATGACCAGAAGTAGAGGTAGTCTGTGTTGGACCCCAACCATCAGAATGGACTAAATCAAAGATACAAGGACTTCTTGAAGCAGAAGTTAAATAAAAAAATACGAGCCTGTTTGGCCAAAACACAAACCTCACATAATAACTCGTCTTTATTACATTGTTTAAATAATTTTGGAAAAAAATGAGATAGAACAGCAGAAGAAGGATGCCCAAGACGGCGGTGCCACTGCTGAAGGGTATTAACTGCGGAATGGGAGGAAGGTGGTGAACGACCATTGTCAAGCAAGTACAGACCACCATGCACACTACCATGTCCAATCGTCTTCTCATTCTCCAGATCCTAAATCACACAATAGGTAAGAAAAAATGTTACTTTACAATTTAGAGACTTTGTAAGACTACTAATGGAGAGTAAATTTGTGGATAAATTAGGAACATGTAAAACGGAATTCAAATCAAGGGAGGAAGAACAGTGGATGGATCCAATTCCAGATATAGGAGAGAGGGATCCATCAGCGACCTTCACAGTATTATGTCCAGAAGAAGGAGAGTATAAATAAAAGGACTCAGAGGAACCAGTCATGTGGTCAGTGGCTCCAGTATCTATAACCCAAGGGCTAGAGATAGAGAAAGCATAATGACCATCATGGGAAATACCTGACTGAACAAAAAAAGAACCTGGATTGGTAGATGCAGATGTAGATGATTGATTTGTAGTGTCAGGAGGTAGTCGAAGGAGATGCCGGAGAGTCTGAAGTTCTTGTGCAGAGAGTTGTGTCAAAGGACCAATAGGAGGACTTGCTTTAGTTTGATGTGCCTGAGGTGCGTGGGAGGACTTTGCCTTGTGCATACCTTTTTCTCGGCGTTTTGCTTCAAAATCTGCCGGTTTGCCATGAAGTTTCCAGCATGTGTCTTTGGTGTGCCAAAGCTTGCTACAATACTCACATTTGATAGCATCACGGAAAACAGGAGGATTCTTGTATGTCTGAGTATTTGTCTGGAGAGCAGACCTATCCGGAACAGAAGGGGACAACATTGTTATTCGTCGTTGGTCCTCTAACTGAACCATGGAATAAGCTTGTTCGAGGGTGGGGAAAGGGTCCCTGCTGAGAATCTGTGAGCGAATAGGATCAAGCTCCACATTTAGTCCTACCAGAAAAGTATAAACCCTGTATTTCTCTTCCCTTTTGTGAAATAGGGTAGCATCTTCTTCACATTTAGCATGAATAGAATCATAAAAATCAATTGTTTGCCAATAGCTCCTCAACTTGGTATAATATTGAGATACAATCAATTCTTTTTGGATAGTTTCATGAACACTTTTTTTAATGGCATAAATTAAAACAGCATTTACAATTTGGGAATAGGTGTCCTTAGCAGACTTCCAAATTTGTGCAGCAGTATCCAATAACAAATAGCCCTCGGCTATAATGGGTTGCACGGAATTGAGGAGATATTGCATTACCAATGAATTTTCAGCATGTCATTTCTTCAAAACAATGTCTCAGAGGTTTTCCCTTAGTGCTGGTGAGATATCCCGATAATCCTTGAGCTGTAATTGAGAGTTGGGTGGCCCAAGACCACATTAGGTAATTACCACCATCAAGTTTAGTGGTATTAGTGAGAATAGTGAGATTGTCCATTTTAAAACTCTCTATCCCAGAAGAGGTTACTTCAGATGTCATCCTTGAGTTGTGTATTCAAGAACAAACACCCAAAAACAATATGAACAGCCTTCTTGTTTAGTTATAGCATAATATATGGAGATCAAAGTAGAAATATCAATTGTCAGATATCCTAACTTGTCCCATGTGCAACATAATATATGGAAATCAATTCTAGTTTGCACCCACTTTTTTTGTTTATTGGGGTAAACTCAGAAACTCATAGATATCCGACCAGACTGAACCATATTATTAATATCCATACTGATAAAAAAAATTGATTTCCAATAAAGAAAATAAAAAAATGATCCGTAATGAAGGATAAAAAGAAGGACAGTACCTATATCATTGTATGATTCCCTCTTTGGTTGCTGCCCCTAATGGGGAGAAAAAAAAAACAAAAGAAAAAAAAAAAGAAAAGAAAGAAAGTCTGTGATCGGCGGTGGTAGGTTGGCGGCGACAGTGGTGAGGCGGCGGAGGGATCTGGCGGTAGAGCTAACTTGGCTCTGATACCATGCTGAATGATGGAATGACTTGACTATAATAGACAGAGGTCCTCTTATTTATAATGTGAGAATGAATACAAAGAAAGAAAGAGGTAGTACATGTAGTACAATACAGGTAGTACAATGAGGGTAGTACAGGTAGTACAATTGTACAATACAGGTAGTATAATGAATCTAGACAAAAAATGAAATACGTAATATTCTCAACAGATACATGTAGTATAAATAAGTGCTTTCTGTAGGACTGATTATTAGTAAATCTTGAGTGAGGATAATTGTTGGGGGGGAGTTGAAATCCTTCAAATTATTCACATGATTAACATGATAGGGGAAAGTTGAAATCACTTTCAAAATTATTCACATGATTAACATGATACTATAAACAGATTACTCATGATGCATAACTTTAAAAGATGGCATTCAATTCAGGTAAACCAAAGAAAGTATCATTTGGACAAAGGACAACAGGGAGAGTTGACGGAGATATTAGATACCTGTAACGGAGAGAAAGCAAAAGTCACCAGAGCATTGGATGCAAAGTTGACAAGCACCGCAATGCTTAAACCTCTCCCTCTAACACGTAGTGGGAAAATCTCAGAGATCATCAGCCAACCAATTGGTCCAAAAGATAGCTGCAAAACCAGTCATCACAAAAGAAAGCTGCATTGGTAGGTGCTAACAAACTTCATTCCAACAATGCATTCATGTACAACATACACACATGGATGGATGGGAAAAAAAAAAAGAGGATGGACAACTATGTAAAAAAAGAGTAAATGATATTACGTAGGAATGCAAAATGTGACCCAGCCCTCAAACCCAACCAGTAGTATATATAAACTAGAAAGAGCTCAGGTTTGAATTTCCAACCCACATAAATAAACAAGTCGGGTTTGGATTGAGCACTTAGCCTTGCACACTGTGCTAAACCTGCACTGCACTAAAAAGCCAGCTATATATTCTGAGTTAGGTTGGATTTTCATCTAGATAGATATCAGGGTGGGGTTTAGGGTAGGTTCTTCAGCATCACTCTTTGTAGTTAACCTGAAGCATTGCCAACCCTACCCAGAAGAGGCTCCTGATTTGATCAATTTATTCTATCAAATAATGTTATAGTCAACATAATTTACTGAGCAGAACTTTGGCAATCATCAAATAAGTCCATAAGATGGAAATCCAATGAAGATTTCAAGGGTGTCTAGTGGTAGCTAAGCTGATTTAACGAACATTGTATGTGTTCAGTCCAGCTAATTGTCTTTTACACTTTATCACTGAGGATTTGTCTCAATAGGGTTGATTGGGAAACTAGATTCAAGGACAGCTATAGATGGGTCAAATCCAAGACATGGATAGTTGATGCTGAATTCAATTTAGGGTTCAAAGTCTAGTACAATGTGTAAATCTCCACATTTTCCATAAATCTTGAATGCAATGTGTTATGGTTATCACGAGACACGAAGAAGCCCTCAAGGTGCTAGTGCTTCTCTTCCTTTCTTTTCTTTTATTTTTATGCTTTGTCACTTATATCCTTTAGGGTTGTAGTCGTTATTATTATATATTGAAGTTAAGAGGGAGTTTCAATCAATTGAAGTTAAGAGGGAGTTTCAATCACATTGATTGAGACTCCCAAATTTGCAGCAGCCTCTTCTTCTTCTTCTCCATCTCTTTTCTTAATTCTTCTTTCTTTCTATATAGAATTTACATGGTGTTATGAGAGAAAAATATCATCCACTTAAAATTTTACACATGGCAGCCTTTATCTTCGAAGCCGACCACGCATGATGTATTGTACTCGGCTTCTACCGCTCGGAGTTACAGTCCAGTTAAGACACGGTGCCGGTCGGAGGTATAGACCTACTCGGTTACGATTCTTAGTCGGAGGTCAGAGTCCTAAGGCAACTATATCACGTCAGAGGAGTCCCTCTCCTAGTGCGATACGATGCCGATCATCACGGCCATACGACCACTCGTATGGCGACACGAGTCACCCTTATTGTGGACCGACTTGGCTTCCTTGGCTACAGTCTCCCACTCCTACTCGGAGTCTATGACCTGGGTGTCTCTCAGAGCAACACTTGGCAGTCCTATTGGCGATCTACTTCCCTGAGTCCTGGTACCTCCATGCTTCTTCCCAATCTCTATAAGTAGAGGACGATCCCTCAAGGTAAATCATCTAACAATCTCTCCATTCATTCTCGTACGCTCAAACTCTCTCATCGTTCCCCTCTTTCTCTAAACTGGAGATAGCTTCCCGCTATCCCTTGACTGTTTACATTGGGAATCTGACTTAGGCATCAGAGTGTACCCAGGGCTTAGTCGCCCAACTCCGTTGTCTCATCTCTATGATTGCAGGTTACTCGGATCTCAGACCAGCGGTCGATTTCCGACCGTAACAGTTTGGCGCCCACCGTGGGGCCCTCTTGATTGAGTTTGACGGACAGCGCACGAGGATCTCAACCTTAAACTACTTCCGATGGCACACAGGAGAACTCGTGCCCAGGCTTCACACCAACCATCTGAACCGTCCGTGCAAGTTCAGGTTGATAGTAGTGCAAGTAAGCCGGGTGCAAAACCATACCCCGACGTCAGCACCGACACCAACGGCGACGGCGCCGCAACCACCACCTCAATACGTGACTCGTCAGCAATTCGACGAGCTGAGGCAGTAGATCGATCAGTTGGCTCGAGCCTTGAGGGGCGCTCAAGCAAGTAATTCGATCCCTAGAGGAGCAGGAGTAAACCCTCCGCCCGCACCAACACCACGAGCGGCCCAGTCCGGGGCTCATCAGCAACCTGCGCCGACAGCGTCAGTCAGAGCCGCACTGAGTAATCCTCCCTTGGGATCTCGTGATCGGAGCAGGGTTTCTCATCACCCCGCACGGAGCGTGGCTGGGTCATCCGCTCGGCATCATCCAGCCGATCACCATCAGGCACAGGGAGCGCATGGGGTACCCCCTCCGCCTGAGAGAGACGCGAGGTCCTTCCTCAACGCCCTCCGCCAGCAGAGAGTCAATGTAGAGACGCCGACGACGGTCACAGCGCCACCTCCAGCCACTCCCCAGTCAGAGGTCGAGCGGCAGTTGTTGGAATTGACTACACGGCTCCAGCAGGTGGAGCAGAACCGAGTCACTCCGCCGAGGAAGGCCTACACAGCCGTCACAACACTCCGCCTGAGAGAGACGCGAGGTCCTTCCTCAACGCCCTCCGCCAGCAGAGAGTCAATGTAGAGACGCCGACGACGGTCACAGCGCCACCTCCAGCCACTCCCCACACTCCGCCGAGGAAGGCCTACACAGCCGTCACAACACTTTCTGACGAGATCATGAGGGCTCCCCCTCCAATTTCAAGATGCCCGTCTTGGACTCCTACAATGGGAGCACTGATCCCGAGCAGCATCTAGACGCGTTCGTCTCCGAACCCTAAGCTTTCGAGACGGCGGTCAGAGCTTTTACCCCAAGCAGCTTCACGCGATAGCCCCCTCGATCCCTAAGCCAGCCGACTCCTTTCCCGGCCTCGATCTGCCGGAGCGATCCTTGGCGCCGGGCGCGCTACACGTGGTTTAACAACCTGCCTCCGAGGAGCATCACTTCGTTCGAACAGCTGTCGAACAAGTTCCTGATGCACTTCCAGGCCAGCCGGGTGCGCAAGAAGACATCCTACCACTTGTCGACGGTCAAGCAACAGAATGACGAGTCCCTGCGGGACTTCATCAAGCGCTTCAATGCCGAAGTGCTGGAGATCAAGGATGTCGAGCCTGCAGTGCATATGTCCAACTTGTAGGCCGGAGTGACGGACGGGTAGCTTTGTTGGTCCCTTGCCAAAAAGCCTCCGAAGAACTTGGATGACCTGCTGGCCAGATGCGAGAAGTACGCTTCAGCAGACGAAACGACCAAGGCCCAGAAAAAAAATGCGGTCAACACCTTGAAGACCGACCAAAAACCAACGGAAAAAAGAGATCCGAGTTGGCAAACCAGACACAAAACTCCAGTGACCCCAAGAAGCAAAGGTCCGGCAAAGAACAGGTACACCGGCACCCGTACAAGACCTTTGATTACTATACTCCACTCACCACTTCGATGACGGAGATCCTGGAGGTGATTAGGAATGATCGGAACCTCCGACCACCTCCAAAGCCCCAGGTGAAGGAAGGAATAAAGACCGTTCCAGATACTATTGCTTCCATCGTGACCACGGTCACGACAAGGATGAGTGCAAGTACCTCAAAGGGGAAATTGAAGATCTCATCCGGCGGGGTTACTACCGCAATTTCGTCATGCTGGCAGGGGACCAACGCCATCTCGGAGAGATCGCAGGCTACCCCCTCCGCCTCCAAGGAAACAGCAGCCAAACGACTGCCGAACGGATGCAGGAGAGGACCAAAACGTAGCTCGAAGGGACGACCGAGATCCCGAGGGAGGTCCTGCGGCTCCCAGACAGTGGGTCGGTGCCGTTCAGTTTGGTACGATCGAAGGGTCATCTGGAGCAAAGCTAGCCAGAATACCGGTGAATGAACGGTTAGGAGGCAGACAGCATATCCAGTTCAGGTCCTTACCAACCTGGTCTGAACCAGAAGGTAGGGGCAGAAGTAGGAAGAGGTCCCGCCCGGCATCAAAGAGAAGAAGATCCGATCGACGATTCGTTAGCAGTCCTCGACCAAAGGACCGACCATGCACATCTACGGGCCCGCGTATTCCTGGCGATAGTGGCGTCTATGCCATTACAAAGGGGCCCAAAGCCGAGGGAAAGACAGTCCTCACAATCGTAGGAGGACCGACAGCCAGGAACACATCTAATCGGTCGGCCAAAGCCTACTCCCGTCTAGTGGCAAAAACGGAGTGGCCGTCCAAGAAGGCACGGACTGGAGAAATCATCACCTTCAGCGACGAAGACCTCGTCAACGTGGCAGTCCCCCATGAAGATGCCATTGTCTTCACTACTGGGATCGAACAATGTGATGTCGCCAAGTGCCTGGTAGACACAGGGAGCTCGGTAAATATCATATTCTACCACGCGAACCAAAGGATGCAGCTAGGAGACGACCAGCTCCAACCGGTCACCTTTGATCTTATCAGTTTTTCGGGGGCCCCGGTGACGGTGAAAGGAGGCATTCAATTTCCTGTGATACTCGGCCAAAAATCCAGACAACAGAGGGTGATGGTCGAATTTATGGTGGTAGATCAGTCGTTCTCCCACAATGTGATCCTCGGCCGCCCATCCTTGAACAAGCTCAAGGCATGCATGTCCACGTACTATTTGGTGATGAAGTTCCCGACAGAGAACGGCGTCGGAAAATGTCGAACGGACCAAGTGACATCCAGAAGATGGTACGCAACCGAGCTGAAAAATAGTCAAAGAGCCCTGAAAGCAGCACCAGTCCACATAGTAGATGTCCGAGACATTGACCCGCCAAGCAGGGGAAAGCCCGCCGAGGAGTTAGAGCAAACCCCTGTGGCGGATGATTAGCCCGAAAAGACATTCCAGGTCGGCTCCTTGCTACCTGAGGACCAGAGGGAAGAGCTGATAGGATTCCTGAGGCAAAACCTAGATGTGTTTGCATGGTCGGCCTCTGAGATGTCAAGAATCCCTAGAGAAGTAATCGAACATCACCTGGCTGTTGACCCCCAACACCAACCAGTCAGACAGAAGAAGAGGAGCTTCGCGCCTGCCCGACAGTCTGTGATAGACGAGGAAGTCCAGAAGTTACTAGCGGCCGGCTTCATACGGGAGGTAGCTTATCCAGATTGGCTAGCGAACGTGGTCATGGTGCCTAAGGCAAGCGGAAAGTGGAGGATCTGCATAGATTTCACAGACCTTAACAAGGCCTGTCCTAAAGACAGCTATCCACTGCCGCGCATCGACCAGTTGATAGATGCTACAGCTGGGCACGAGCAGCTCAGTTTCCTTGACGTGTACTCAGGATACAATCAGATCAAGATGAGGAAGGCTGACGAGGAGTGCACCTCCTTCATCACTAACCAGGGGCTCTTCTGCTATACGGTCATGCCTTTTGGCCTAAAGAACGCAGGAGCCACCTACCAAAGGTTGGTGAACAAAGTGTTCAAAAATCAGATCGGCCGAAACATGGAAGTATATGTTGACGACTTCTTAGTAAAGAGTCAGCAAGCTGACCATCATCTAGCCGACCTCGGCAAAACATTCCAGGTCCTCCGCAGACACAACATGAAGTTGAATCCCACCAAGTGTGCCTTCGGAGTCGTGTCTGAAAAATTCTTGGGTTTCATGGTCTCAGAGAGGGGAATAGAAGCCCACCCCTCGAAGATCACAGCCATCTTAAACATGGCCGCGCCGACCAGACCCAAACAGGTACAGGAGCTGAACGGTCGCATAGCCGCACTCGGCCGCTTCATGTCAAAGTCGGCCGAACGATGCCTTCCCTTCTTCAAAACACTGAAAGGAGCTGGGAAGTTCGAATGGACTGAAGAGTGCCAGAAAGCCTTCGAGGACCTCAAGGCTTACTTGTCCTCACCGCGTCTGCTGGTGAAACCCAATCTTGGAGACGAGTTGCAACTCTACCTCGGAGTCTCCGACCAAGCGGTGAGTGTCGTGCAGCTGAAAGAGGAAGATAGGGTACAAAGGCCGATATACTATGTCAGCAAGGTGTTGTTGGACGCAGAGACCAAATACAAGCCCATTGAAAAACTAGCGCTCGCCCTGGTGACAGTTGCACGGAAACTTCGACCATACTTCCAAGTATACCCTATCTTTGTGCTTACCAACACACCTCTAAAGAAGGTGTTATCAAAGCCTGACATATCCGGCCGGCTCATAAATTAGGGAGTGGAGCTCGACGAGTTCGAGATAAAGTACGTCCCTAGAACCGCCATCAAAGCCCAGGCATTGGCGGACTTCGTTGTCGAGAGCACCCTGCCCGAGGAAGAAGTTGTCAACCTCCAACAGGGAATGCTCCAGAACTATCTGAGGCCCCATGGACGCTGCAGGAGGACGAATCCTCCGTGGACGGCCGAGCAGGTGCGGGGGTAATACTGACAAGCCCAAAAGATTTCAAAATCTGATCAGCAGTAAGATTCGGATTCCGTGCTACAAACAATGAAGCCGAGTACGAGGCTGTACTGGCCGGCCTCAGACTAGCAAAAAGTCTGGCTGTTCGGCGGCTCATAGTCCAGGGTGACTCGCAGCTGGTCATCCGACAAGTACAGGGCGACTATAAAGCCAAGCAACCAGAGATGCAGAAGTACCTGGACAAGGTCAACTCGGCCATCACAGCCTTCCGAAGTGTTGAGCTGGAGTACGTATGCCGGGACGAGAACACCGAAGCAGACGAGCTGTCTAGGTTGTCCCTGGAAGACATCTCAGGGATGGACTCTGCCGTGTACGTGGAGTTATTGGAGCACGCCAGCAGCTCTGCCAAGGAGGAAGTTGCACCAATCGAAGCCATCTTTAGCTGGTACAACGACTTCTACCGCTACCTCCGAACAGGTGCACTTCCAGACGACATTAAAGACGCACGGCGCATACAAGCCCAGTACAGGCACTACACCATCTACAACGATGTGCTGTACAGGAGATCCTACACCATGCCATTACTTCGGTGTCTCCGATTAGACGAAGCCGAGCAAGTTATGAAGGAGGTCCATGAAGGAATCTACGGTCGGCACCAAGGGGGCCGGTCATTATTCCAAAAAATCCTTCGGCAAGGTTACCACTGGCCCAGAATGCATGACGACTGCATCGAGCTGGTGCGCAAGTGCGACAAGTGCCAGTTCTACGCACCAGTCCCACATGCTCCAGCAGCACCTCTGCAGCCGATCACCAGTCCTCTCCCTTTTCCCATCTGGGGCATAGACATCATGGGGCCCTTCCCCAAAGCGACATTAGTGGAAGTATGTCATTGTGGCCATTGACTACTTCACAAAGTGGATTGAAGTTGAAGTCGTTGCCAAAATTGACGCAACCGAGGAGCAATTCTTCAGGCACTCTGTCGTGTACAGATTCGGTGTGCTGAGAATCCTTGTGACAGACAATGGCACTCAGTTCGCCAGTGCATCATTTGCAGACTTCTGCGCAGAGTTTAGGATCGACCATCGATTTGGATCGGTCGGCCACCCACAAACAAGCGGACAGACAAGCACAAATAAAACCATATTGTCTGGTCTGAAGAAGATGGTGGCAGATGAAAAGGAGAAGTGGGTCAACATGTTACCGAGCATCGTCTGGTCATACAGGACAACCAGCAGGACACCCATGAGCGAAACCCCCTTCATGCTTGCCTTCGGCACGGAGGTAGTCGTCCCAATCGAAGTAATTCATCCCACTTTCTGGATGCTAAACTTCAATGAGGATACCAACTCAGAAGATCTCCGAACTAACTTGGACAATTTGGAGGATGTGCGGGAGTCAGCAGCATTCAGGATGGCAGCATACCAGCAGACGACCGCTCGGCACTACGATAAAACAGTCAAACCAAAGCAGTTCAAGGTCGGAGACCTCGTCCTCAGAAAAGCAGCAGTCTCAGAGCCCACCAATCAAGGGAAGATGGCCCGAAATTGGGAAGGTCCTTACCGCGTCCTCAGAACCGGCCAACCAGGATCATACAAGCTGGCGACCCTCGACGGTGAAGAAATACCGAGGACTTGGCATGCCACCAATCTTCGCAAGTATTACAAATGAATAATTGTTAAGTTGTTTTATTTTGTCCTGTCGGCCGACCTGTCCTGGCCAATATGGTAGTTTTCAACTTTCTTTTTAAGTTAAGTGGTCTCAGTTGTATGCCGGACCCCCTAGGGGCATCCGCTCGGTTCATTTTAAATACAAGAAGTATTGTCATTCAGCCTATAACTCACAGCAATTGACGTAGCCGTTCCTTTCGGCACAGCCAACCTACTCGCGCCCTCAAGCAGGCCCGAATAGCACGCCGGCCCTCGGTGACTCTGCCTACCTATCCCTCAAGCAGGTATGAGTAGCATGCAGACAATCACCCATTCTGCATATCCATACCCACAAGCAGGTAAGGGTAGCACGTAGATCATACATGACACCGCCTGCTCACACCCACAAGCAGGTATGAGCAGCATGCAGGTGTTTAACCATTCTGCCTACCCATACCCACAAATAGGTAAGGGTAACATGCAGATCGTGATTGACACCGCCTACTCACACCGACGAGCAGGTATGAATAGCATGCGGGTACAAGGTGACTCGGCCCGCAGACAACATAGCGCGCAGCACTTCTTAACTACACGCGCTCGGCTACTCAGAGGAACGTCCTAAATTTTCCCATGCCTTAGCCATTTTAATAAAGACTTAAGTGTTCTCGGCCTGCTCAGCCGTCAAGCCGACAACACTTCCGGGGTAGGGGCAATACAACAACACAATAACAAAGAGAATGAAGCCGAGTAACGTAAAAGGAATGAAAAAGACCACACAAAGGGAATTAGAAAAAATGAATTTTATTCATAAAAACCCATAAAGGGCAGTGGTACAAAGCCCACAAAGGGGCAGAACATTACATTACAAACAAAAAATATATATATATATATACAAGGTAGCCCCCGTGGGCAGAAGACCACTCAAGCAGGCCCGTCCTTGGCAGTGGGATCAGTGGGGACGTCGCTCGGCATCTGCACGTCTGGAAGTTCGACGATCGGCGTCTGAGGAACCTCGAAGGGAGGCAAGTCGTCCTCCTGCACACCCTCGGCCTCCATACGCGTTGTCGGCTCCACCACCTCCTCCTCGACCAGGATCAGATAGTCTGAGCAGTCGAAGACCACACCCTTCCCAGCGAGCTACTCCTTTAGGTAGATAGCCCCTTTTTGGAAGAACCCGCTGGCGGCCTCCTCCAAGTCGTCGGCGTATTGAGAAGACGACCGGTAGTCAGCCACGGCCTAGTCTCGGATCTCGGCCTGGAACTCCTTCGCCTTAGCCAACGCCTCCTTGGCCAGCCTGGCGTCGTCTTCGGCCTTCCGCTTGGCATCCTCGGCTGCTCGCAATCTCTCCTTAGCCTGGTGCACCCTTCGGTGTTCCTCCGAAAGGGCGTCCTCGGCTTTGTCCAGAGAAGTCCAGAGGTTGGACTTCTCCAAAGCAAGGCCTTCGGCCTCAGAGGTCTTCTCGGTCAGCTTGTCCTCGGACGCCTTCAGAGCCGCCCACAGTGAAAACTCCAACTTAGTCTTCGCTTCCAGGTCCACAACCAAGCCTGCAGCTTTCTGACAAAGCTTGACCACGAGGTTGCTGCCCTACATACCAGAAGAATGGAACAGTTAGTAAAAATTCTAACAGCCAAGTGAAAGTGAGTTTGGAAGAACGAAGGGCTGACTATCATACCTGGGTGCTGGCGAGGAAGATCCTCTTCAGCAGGTCGGTCATCTCCAGATAAGAGGTAAAGGCCACGTCCTCCGGGAGGCGGATCTCAGTCAGCATGATCTTGGCCACCCTCGTGCTTTTGAACACCGAGTCGGTGTCCTTCAGGCCGAGTTGTGGAGTGAACACCGCCGCCCCCGCCTTCTTCTTAGAGTAGCCCTGTATCGGGGGAACACTCCCCTTGCGCCTTCAGATCGGCGGCCTCGGTCAGATCGACCACTTTAATCGCCCGGAGGGGCTGGACTTCCTTCATCGCAGCCCCCTTTTTATTATCCTCAGGCCGACCAACCCTCACGGTCGGCCTTGACTTATAGATATCGGCCGGTAGTTCTTGGGCCGACCAAATCTTCTTTGGGGGACCCTCAACCATGGGCTCTTGCCCTTGGGGTCGTCTGCCGTCGCCCGCGTCCGTGTGGCAGCCTCGCCGGTTTGATCGTCTCTCCAATCGGTTTGCTTCCCGGCTTCGGCGGCCCACTTGCGCAAGATCCAGGCAACCAGCTGATCGTTGGAGAAGTTCACTGCAACAAAAGAACCAAGCAAATAGTCAGTACTGATGGTAAAATATCCGATCAAAGTCCAACAGTTAGAGATAAAACTTACCTAGCAAGCCGTGTTCGGCCAACTTTTGGGGATCCGCCAGGTCGGCATACCGAACGGTCTGGCCCTCCAGTACCTTGCAATAGGTCCACCTCTCCTCCGTGGTCAAGAAAGGGACCTTGTTGAACCCCGTCACGTCGACCACCAGCCACGCATTGGACAGAGGCAAAGCAGGGCCACCCGCCGGAGGGCCCACGAAGAAAAACTTCTTTTTCCACCCGTGGATGGAAGAGGGTTTCTGAGAGATAGTCGGAAGCTTCTTCGCGGTCCTCTGGCTAAAGTAATACCACCCACTCATGGAGCGGATCTCAGTCTAGCTAGAGAACTGGAAAAGAGACTGGAACAGATTCACG
This sequence comes from Protea cynaroides, assembly GCA_028583415.1. Lineage (NCBI taxonomy): Eukaryota > Viridiplantae > Streptophyta > Magnoliopsida > Proteales > Proteaceae > Protea > Protea cynaroides. The sequence continues at coordinate 40,148,857 of CM053274.1, read as the reverse complement.
GACGGAGTTTCTCCCAGTCGGACGAATATGACGAAGGCATAAATACACCACAACCCGTTCGAAGTCAATTGGGATGGGGCGATGCAATACACCTTCAGGATATCGACTACGAGGGGATGAAGGGGGCAACGAAGGCCGGACTTCAGAGCGTGTTCGTACACGCAGATCTCCGAGAGGTTCAAGCTACAAGCCCTCTCCTCAGACGATGGGACTCGAACCAAGACGTCGGTCATCGGCTCCTAACTGATAGACCCTACGAATTTGAGTCAAGGCCGTGTCAGGCACGACCTTACTCGGCACCCTCCACGCGGGAAGTTTATCAACAGGTGGAATCTCAGGACGGCCACTCCTCTGGCGAGGAGCCCTCCGAGCAGAAGTGTCAACTGGGCGACTACGCTCGACGACGTCAGATGAACCTTGCTCAAGTTCCTCTTCAAATGCCAGACCGGAAGCCGAAGAGACGACTTCCGGAGATTTGCGAGCACTGGCCCTCCCACAAGAGTCTTCCTACTCTGTGGTCTCTGACCCAAACTCCAGGCTGACGGAGTTTCGAGCTCTCCTCTTCCTACTAAGAGGCTCGGGGGCGACCGAAAACTCATCCATCGAGTCGGACGACCTTTCCGAAGAAGAGGTCCGGTACTGGGCCATAGATTCACTCTATCCCACTCTTCCTACAAGTCTAACACTGTTGCACGAAATGGAACCAGCAAGCATGAAAAGGAAAAGAAAACGGAAGAGACAAGGGAAGGAAGGACAAGAGAAGGAAACTTACTGATTTGAAAAGGAGAGAAGAAGACCCACGAAGACTTGGACACTCAAATGCTCCGACCACGCAAAGAAGACTCTGATCTCAGCTCGTCCAAATGGTCGAATGAAAGTGTTTGGAGCATATTTATAGGCGCCGAGTTTGAAATTCAACCTTTCGAATTCCGAACACGTGGCGGAGCAGTAGTGGCTTAACGTCTGCCACGCCGGGTGCGACGTGACAAGATGACGTCAGTCGCAATGATGACTCTGAGGATAATTATGACGCCGGTTCTCGAGACAATCGGATTCGGTCTCCACCGTCCGATGGAGCCGACCGTTCATGATCATAACGGTTATTTATGGCGCTTCGTCCCGAGGTGCGCCGATTGGTTCACGGCCGTCAGATGTGCGTGGCGGTTTGGATCGCTTAAAAATCAACGGTCGAGTGGAGCGACGGTTCACGGGTCTGATGCCTCGGATTCCGTGCACCGTCTGGTTATGGGAATAGTTGGTGACAACTACCATCCACTCACATGGGAGTTCCGATCGTGATGGGGAACTCTCGGAAGACGTTGGTACGACCAACAGTTGCGACCGATCATACTTCCGAAGTATCCGAGCGGATCATGATATTTTTGTTCGGTATATTTGCACTATCGAATTCCGAGAATCCGACAGCGCAAGGGGCATCTATTATTTGGGAAAAACATCATCCACTTAAAATCTTACACGTGGCAGCCTTTATCTTCGAAGCCGACCACGCATGATGTATTGTACTCGGTTTCTACCGCTTGGAGTTACAGTCCCGTTAGGATACGGAGCCGGTCGGAGGTATAGACCTACTCGGTTACGATTCTTAATTGGAGGTAAGAGTCCCAAGGCAACTATGTCACGTTAGAGGAGTCCCTCTCCTAGTGTGATACGATGCCGATCATCACGGCCACACGACCACTCGTATGGCGACACGAGTCACTCTTACTGTGGACCGACTTGACTTCCTTGGCTACAGTCTCCCACTCTTACTCGGAGTCTATGACCTGGGTGTCCCTCAGAGCGACACTTGCGACCCGAGGTGCTCCGATTGGTTCCTGCTGTCGGATGGGCGTGGTGGTTCAGATTGCTTAAAGATCAACGGTCGAGCAGAGCAACGGTTCGCGGGTCTGACGCCTCGGATTCCATGCACCGTCTAGTCGTGGGAATAGTTGGTGACAATTGCCATCCACTCACATGGGAGTTCCGATCGTGATGGGGAACTCTCGGAGGACGTCGGTACGACCAACAGTTGCAACCGATCATACTTCCGAAGTATCCGAGCGGATCATGATATTTTTGTTCGGTATATTTGCACTATCGAATTCTGTGAATCTGACAGCGCAAGGGGTATCTGTTATGTGGGAAAAACATCATCCACTTAAAATCTTACACGTGGCAGCCTTTATCTTCGAAGCCGACCACGCATGATATATTGTACTCTGCTTCTAGCGCTCGGAGTTACAGTCCCGTTAGGACACGGTGCCGGTCGGAGGTATAGACCTACTCGGTTACGATTCTTAGTCGGAGGTTAGAGTCCCAAGGCAACTATGTCACGTCAGAGGAGTCCCTCTCCTAGTGCTATACGATGCCGATCATCACGGCCATACGACCACTCGTATGGCGACACGAGTCACTTACTGTGGACCAACTTGGCTTCCTTGGCTACAGTCTCCCACTCGTACTCGGAGTCTATGACCTGAGTGTCCCTCAGAGCGATACTTGGCAGTCCTATTGACAATCTACTTCCCTGAGTCCTGGTACCTTCATGCTTCTTCCCAATCTCTATAAGTAGAGGACGATCCCTCAAGGTAAATCATCTAACAATCTCTTCATTCATTCTCGTACGCTCAAACTCTCTCATCGTTCTCCTCTTTCTCTAAACTGGAGATAGCTTCCCACTATCTCTTGACTGTTTACATTGGGAATCTGACTTAGGCATCGGAGTGTACCCGGGGTTTAGTCGCCCAACTCCGTTGTCTCATCTCTGCATTGCAGGTTACTCGGATCGCAAACTGGCGGGCGATTTCCGACCGTAACACATGGTATCAGAGCTTGGTTTGTAAACACACTAAGATTGTCTTCGAAACATTCTCAGTGTTCCTTTACTTTCCTTGTTGCTGATCTAACTAAGGAGTTGCATCTCTAAATCAAAGGGGGTGCGATCACCCCCATGGGTTTCGATTAAATGAAGTTTGTTGTTGGTAGTATTGGTTTTATGTTTTAGAATCGGTTTCTAATATCGATTTGGTGGTGATTAGATATCACTTTGTTGATGGCAATAGCTGTTCAATGATCCAGAATCGAGATCAATTTTTGGTGTTGTTTTGGTATCGCTAGAGGTGTGAGGATTGCTATATATATATATATATATATATATATATATATATATATATATATATATATATTTATTTTATTTTTATTTTATTTTTTGGTAACGACTTTTTGGTGGTTGCTTTGGTATCGATATTGGTGAATGGATCTAGTTGTGATATCGATTTTTTATATCAATTTGGCTTGCTCTCTAAATCATCGATCTGGTTTGGATTACTTTTGGGATCGATTTGGTGCTCCACTTTTTCGGGATCGATTTTTCTAGTTGGAGGAGATATCGATTTGATTTGCCTCTTTTGTTTTGCCTCTCGGTTGGCTGAAGCAAGTATTATCACCCTTTTTTGGAGTTTCTTTTGCCTCTCGGTTGACTAAACCAAGTATTACTATCATATTTTGGAGTTTCTTTTGCCTCTCGGTTTGCTGAACTGAGTGTTACAATCCCTTTTTGGAGTTTCTTTTTGCTTGTCGGTTAGCTAAACCTATTGCTGGAATTGATTTTAATTCGATTGTTGAAATTAATTATTTGTGATCACTTTATTTGATATTGATGGTTCAACCCATTGAGTCCAAGACTACCATGACTGAAGTGGTATCCTCCTCCCATTGGATTACAAAGAAGAAATTGGAAGGCCTTAATAATTTCCAACTATGGCAGAAAATTATTAAGTTGGTTTTGATAGGATGGGACCAACAGAATCACTTAACCCATACCAAGTCTAGTAGCGATAATACTTGAGATACTATTGATGCTCGGATTTTGGGCTAAATGCTGAATTCTATGGGCAATTCTATTGTGGACCTTGTTGCCCACATCAATACAGTGAAGGAGTTGTGAGATTATTTAAATATCTTATGTTCTGGTCACAATAAGTTGTCAAAGAAATTTTATCGATTGAATCAGATAGATCGCCCCCTCACCCAGTACTTTGCAGACTGTAAACGGATGTATGAGGAACTTAATTTTTCTACTTCCCATCAGTGTTGATGTGCAGAAGATGCAAGAACAACAGGAGCAGTTGGCCATCATGGGTTTTTTGGGTGGTCTTGGACCCAAGTATGAAGCATAGTTGCCCAGGCGACTAAGGCATCCCGGTGTATTTTTTTTATTTCTAAAATATCAATGCTATATTAATATTCATATATATGCAGTATGCTATATAAAGAATCAATATTTAAGGCATAATCTAATTAATATGAGAAAACTAACAAATAATGGATAAACTATAGGACATAAAGAATCATATTTATAAAAAAACAAAAAAACACAAATCAATAAACTAAGAAGTTAAAACATAACAGCATACAAGTAAAAAACAAGAGTGCAAGAATAAGACTATAATGTGCTTTCGGACTGGTTTTTAGTATAAGGGTAAAAAACTCATTTCACCTTTTCCATTAGGGAACTTAACAGCGTGTGGCCGATAATGAGGGAGAATTGAATTGCGGGAAAACAAAAGCCTTAAGGGAGGTATGTCAAATTTTCAATTTAATTAATGATTTACCTACACATCGGCATCAAGGCGACTGCCCTGGCCTTGAGGGCATCCAAGGTGACCACCTAGGCGATCTAGGCGGTCGCCTTTTGAACATTCACAAAGCGATTCATCGCCTAGCCCATATATTACCGCATGGACGCCTAGGCGTCGTGACAACTATGGTATGAAGTTTGTTCTCAGATTCTTAGCAGTGCCATAGTGGCCTCTCTGGCAAATACCTTTTCTCGCGTTACGGGTTTCTCGTGACAGCACTCATGTGTATAGTTGGGCTCTTGTTTCTCGTTAGTCTAATCGTAATGCTGATCGTGGTTCTTCTTCTGGTCATGGTAATGTGGTAGTGCTGGTCGTGGCCAACCTCCTGGTGCACCACCTTCCTCAGACAGGTACAGCATGCACCTGCCATCATTGTGGGAAGTTTGATCATATTTAGCATTTTATTTGGCAGCTTCATAACAATACCACCTCAGCAGCAGTTTGCCAATTCTATTGTCAGTTATGAGTCTCCTGCGACGTCTGCATCATCTAAGGTGTAACAAAATAGAAAAATAAGAAAGGATGGAGAGAATCGATGTGTAAAAGAAAGAGAGAGTGTGTGTTTGCTTCTCTCCCTGTAGCTTGTATTTATAGAAAATAAAGAACAACTATTACATTGGATTTAGGACTCTACAAGTCGGTGTCCTAGTCACAAACTAAAGACAAAGTAAACTCCAAATAAGAAAAAGAAAATAACAAGCCTAATTGGTAAAGGAAACTAATAAAACAAACTAATAAACTAATTAGGAGTCCATATTCTAATAGGAGAACTAATTACAATAGGATTATATAGAACTGTAAACATAATAGGACTGTAGAGTCCTATTCCAACTCAACAAATATAGTCAAAGAGTCCTACACCAACTGTGCAGGTCAAAGAGTCCCACATGATGATGACTATGAGTAGGTCCCATCGTGTGGACTGTAGTATAGTTTAACAAAAAGGAAAGATGGTTACGATGACTGATGATGAATATGCTCGCTACAATCGATTTCAGACTTCACAGCCTGCTTCGTCTTCCACTGCTATTTCTGTTCATACAAATAATATAGTTGCATTTCTCTTATCCTTTCATCCCTGGATCATTGATTCAGGTGCTTCCAATTCAAATATATTTTCCTCCCTTTATCCCTCCACCTCCAGTGTCACTTTGGCTGATGACTCTTCGGTCAAGGTCAGTGGCACTAGGACTGTTTATCCCACTCCATCTGTGTCCCTATCTTCAATTTTTCATTTTCCTAATTTTTTGTTTAACCTATTATCTATCAGTAAGCTAACCATACTTACAACTATTCTGTAACCTTTTATCCTAACTCTTGTGTTTTTTAGGATCCTATGATGAATAGGACGATCGGTAGGGGCTCGAAGAAGGGGAACTATATCTACTTAAGGATTCATCGTCTGTTGCTTACTTCAATGTTTCATCTCTGCATCAGATTCATTGTCAATTAGGTCATCCGCTTCTCCAAAGTCTAAAGAAAATTGATACACTTTTTAGTTCTCTTTTTAATTTAGATTGTGAGTCCTGTCAGTTTAGGAAGCTCCATCGTGAGTTATTCTCCTCGAGTCAATAAACAGTCCGCGCCCCATTTTGATTTAGTACATTCTGATGTATGGGAACCTTGTCTGGTCGCGTGTAAGTTAAGGTTTAAGTATTTTATCACTTTTGTAAATGATTTTTCAAGGATTACTTGGATTTATTAAATGAAAAGTCGTTTGGAATTATTTTCTATCTTTTATGCATTTGTTCATCAAATTCAAACTTAATTCCAAACTTTTATTTGTGTTTTTTGGAGTGATAATGCCAACAAATAATTTTTGGGTCACTTTTCTAAGGTTATGGCTGAAGGGGGTATAGATCATCAGTCTTCTTGTGCTAACACACCACAACAATTTGGTGTTGTAGAACAGAAAAATCGTCGTTTGATGGAAATTACTTGGTCCCTTCTTTTAGAAATGAAGGTGGCTAAATCATTTAGGGGTAATGCTGTTTTAATTGCATATTATCTTATTAATCACATACCTTCTTCTGTTTTGGGTAGTGGTATTCCTCACTCTTTGTTGTTTCCCTTTGAACCCCTTTTTTGTGCTCCCTCCTCGAGTAAGGGTGTGTCTGTTTTGTTCGTGATCATCATCCCGGTCTCTTTAAGTTGGACCCTAGAGCTCTTCGTGGGGTATTCTCGTACTGAAAAGGTCAGTTGCTACTTACCAAAGTCCAATAAATATTATGTCACTGCTAATGTGTCCTTTGACTCCATACCTCCAAATGGGTCCTTCGTTGCGTCTGAGTTGGATAATGATCTCCCTACATATATAGTCCAGCAACCTATTTCGTAGGTACCACCTCCTCCACTGGTCATCCAGAAAAATTACACTCGTCATCGTCTGATAAATCCGACGCCCCCAGCCCCTGCCATCTCTCCTTCGTCCGTTGATCCTGCACCTGAGTTAAGTACACCTTCTGATCTTGACATTCCTATTGTTCATCATAAGGGAGTTTGGAGTTGTGCTTGGCATACAATTTCGAACTTTGTGTCATCCTCCGGTTTCTCTGCTTCATTTCATTCTTGTCTAACCACTATTGAGAGTCACTACCTTCCCATGATGCAGTGCATCCACCTGATCCAACAGCTGGCCCCTTACATAGGCATGATCAGTATTTTTCCAAGAAGTACACTCATAAAAGAGGGCAGTCCAAGACCAGACACATGGCCTAGCATGGCCTGATTCAGCCTTGCTGTTACTGTTCACGTGAACAGTACTTGTGGCCCATAAGAAACCTCCTTTATAGCTGCTTGAAGCTATCCTTCTTCTAGAAACTATATTAATTGATGAGAAGTGATTTCTAGGCAACTTTATTGACTAGTCTTTCTTTTCTTGAAGTCTTTTCATGTTCCTAGGTGAATTAATGTAATGGGTATTATTTTTCAAAACAGCATTAAATATTTTTATTTTCAATGTCTTGTTTATAGTTCTCCATGTCTTGGGAATATGTTTCAATGTCTTGGGGACAACTTTCTATATCTAAGAACTATTATCTATGTATGGGGAATTCCAAAGGGGTTTTGGAATTCTAAAAGTGTCTTTATTACTTTTTTTTTTGTATTCAAGATTTTCATATCTATATAATGCAACCATGGCTGCTCTCAAAGGCATCCATCAGAATTTTATAACACTTTTCTCTCTGAATATTCTACTTAAATATTTTTGCTTGTGTGACTCAAGTGGGCTTAGGTGAGACTCCTACAGCGGGGTACTAATGGGAGTCTAGGTTGCCAAAGTTATATACTAGTGGGACTCTAGTATCTATCCCTATTCTCTACCAGTCTTCGATCTTGGCTTGCTCACCTTTTGGATTTGCATCATCCCAAGTCTATTGCAAAGGCACTATCTATTCCTGGTTAGAGGAAAATCATGGAAAAGGAACTGTTGGCTTTGGAGGAGAATCATAATTGGGATCTTGTGCCCCTCTGTGGGTAAGTCTGCTATTGTTTATCGGTAGGTGTATGTGGTTAAGGTCAAGCCTGATGCGTCCCTTTCTCGTTTGAAGGCTCTCCTAGTTGCTAAGGGTTATGCACAAGTCTATAGTGTTGATAATCTGGACACCTTTTCTTTGTTGGGCAAGCTTACTTCCATTTGCATTTTGATCTCTCTTGCTGCTTCCCATCACTAGCTGTTGCACCAGCTGGATGCGAAGAAATCTTTCTTGCGAGGTAACCTTTATGCTAAGGTTTATATAGAGCAACCACCTAGTTTCGTTGCTCAGGGGGAGTCTAGTATAGTATGTAGATTGAATAAGTCATTGTACGGGATTAAGCAGTCTCCTTGAACATGGTTTAATCGTTTCATAGAGCTCGTTCTCAGCTTTGGCTTTATTCTGTGTGTGAGTAATCACTCGGTATTTTATCAACATTCTTCCAGAGTTAAGAGGATTTTTTCATTGTCAATGTTGATGAAATAGTGATTACAGGAGATGACAATACAGGTATCGACAGCTTGAAATCTCATTCGCAGCAACAGTTCCATAACAAAAATCTGGGTCGCTTAAAGTATTTTTTAGGAGTTGAGATGGCTCAGTCACGGAAAGATATTTCTCTTTATCAGAGGAAATTTTTTCTAGATTTAGTCACCGAGACAGGGATGTTGGGGTCCACTCCCGTAGATACCCCAATGGATCCTAATATTAAACTTACAGTTGATGAGGGTGAAATTCTGCCTGACCCTGAAAGGTATCATAGACTGGTTAGCAAGTTAAACTATCTTACTGTCACTCGTCCGGATGTGGCCTTCTCAGTTAATGTTGTTAGTCAGTTTCTATCATTTCCTCAGCCTCATTTGTGATGCTGTCATTCGCATTTTATGGTATCTCAATAAGGTTCCAGATCGTTGTCTTTTGTATTATGATCATGGACATGGACATGTTGAGGGTTTTCTGGATGCTGATTAGGCTGGATCTCTTATGATAGACAGTTTACTACTGGTACTATACTTTTGCTGGCGAGAATCTTGTATCTTGTAAGAGCAAGAAACAGACTATCGTTGCTCGGTCCAATGCAGAGTCTGAGTATCGTGCTATGGCCCATGTCACATGTGAACGATACGTGGGTCAAGCAGTTTTAGCCGAGCTTGGTTTTCCATACACATCTTCAGTGCAGTTGTGGTGTGAGAACCAAGTTGTCATTCATATTGCTTCCCAGCTTGTGTTTCATTAAAGGACGAAACACATTGAGGTCGATTGTCACTTTACTCGTGAAAAGTTTTTGCAAGAGATTATTTCTCCCTGCTATGTTCGTAGAGGGAAAAACTTGTTGATGTATTTACTTAGTTTGTTGAGAGTGGGAGAATTGCTTATATTTGTAATAAGCTGAGCATGATATGATGCGAACCCGGGTCAAGAAAACCCGATTAAGTCCATTGATAGGCCCACCCAAGTAATATAAGCTTTAATTGAAGAATCAATGGCAGATCTCGTAATAAATCAGAATTTACTAGCTTTGGAATGAAACAAACAGACCCTATGGCAGAACTGTAATTATCTCAAAAACTCAATCAGTGGAATAATCTAACTGAGAAACCAAACAAGTCCTAAAAATCAAATTGGAAACAAAATATTCACTTACGGGGAAATCTGGAAAGAAACTTCGAAAGAAGGGCCAGTTTCAAAAGAACAATAGAGACTAGGGTGTTTTCTGTAATTTATAAAAAAAAATAAAAAATGAGCCTTTAATAGCAAATAAGAGACGGAGTCTTCATCTTCAATCTCACAACAGAACATGGGAGGCAGACACAAAACAAAACCAGAGGACTTGCAAATGGGAGAAATGAGCTGATAGAGATCTATTTGATCTGAAATTCAAGAAATCGAATTGCAAGAAGGACTCTTAAACACAACTAAAATCAGACCTAATAATCAACAATAGAATACCTGCAACTGGATATGGCGGAAGAGAGAGAACAGCTTAGGTTGCCGATTTCGGTTCTCCATGTGGGAGGGATTTTGGGTCATGGGTTCCAAGGGTTTAGGTCTTCTATGGAACAGAAAATTCTGTCCAATGTCTTAAGGTGTGCAAGAGGTGCTCGAGGGAGATCGATGGGATTTTGCTAGTCTGGTGTTACTTCCCAGAACAGGGGACCCAAATCAGTAACAGAGGATAGTAAAGAAACCAAAAGAAGAATATAAGGGTTTAAAAAGGGAAAGAGGGTCCAAGAAAGAAAGGAAAACTAGAGGGTAAGAGAAAGAATACCTACCGAAAAATTGGTAGGAGAAGGATGAGCTTCCACAGCAATGGGGAAGGGAACCAGCTGAGAGAGAGACGGCCCAACCGAGAGAGGAAGAGGAGGAGAGGGAGAGCAGCAACTGCTCAGCCCGTAGGCACCAAACACCACTCAAATTTTCATTTTATTCTCCATCATACGTTTCATTGATAAAAAGGTCCATAAATAGACTTTACAATCTAATTAATTGCTAAATAAAAATACTAAATAAAAACATGATAATCAAAGAAGACTCCTAACTACATAAGACTCCTAATTAAAGAAGACTTTTAACTAACCTAAAGCTCTAGCTAAAGGATAAGTCCATCCCTTTTTTTATGGAAAGAAATAAAACTAAATCAAATTACAATGATTTCCCCAATTAAAATAAACCCTGAAAAATATTCTCATCCAACGGATCCAACCTGCATCATGATAGATATATATGCTCCAGCTTGAGGAGTGTTATGGTTATTGCGAGAGGGGCAGAGGCCTCGGGATTACTGCTAGCACTAGTGCTTTGCTTCCTTTCTTTTCTTTTATTTTTTTGCTTTGTTTGTGCTTTGTCTCTTATACCATTTTAGGGTTGTACTCCTTATTATTATATATTGAAGTGAAGAGAGAGTTTCAATGAGCAAGAAGGGGTTGATAACACTCAAAGTTGTTCAAAGATTAAGGTTGATCAACCTGCATTTGAATTCTAGGTTTCCAACCCTATGTAGAGACAAAGAGAGTTAAACATGTGAGGCAGTGGGACCCACTTAGTTGATGTTGGCTTATGTATTTAAAAATGCTTTTATGTATTCTCTTTTCTTGTAGACACCCACTTCACGAGAATATTCATGTCCAGTTTCATAAATTATCCTAGAATAAAAGGATGATTTGGGACAATCGATTACTCTGATGGTAAAAAGCTCACGTTAACCATAAAAACCAAAGTCCTAAACTAAGAGCATCCACTTTGAGTAAAAGTGTCAAAGGTTAGGACCATCTCTAATCCACCTCTCCTGGGAACCTACGAAAGCAGAACTTGCATCAGGTTCCTGCCTTTTTAGTATAAAAAATTCTGTGATGGGTATCACTCACTTCCTGGATCTCTTTTGCTGTCATTTGTTTTCCTTCTCAATTACGCTAGAGACTCAACGGTGAGATTCAGATCTAAATATCAATTTCAATGGAATAAAAGCAAGCGGAAAGGAGAAAAACTAAGGTCCTCAATTTTGAAGCTACTCCATAATCACACTGAATTGTGTGAACTTTGCAGTCATCAACTCCTATTGTAAGACCCGTGCCCAAACACTGTCCCAGTTTGACCATTTTGGGCTCGTAACAGGTCTTACCACGACACGCGTATCGTACTGGTACGACTGAGACTGACAGGAACCCGTGGAGGTAATACGAACTTAACCCTATACCTCTTAAGTTGGTAAATATCCAAGGATTTTACACTAAGCAGTGGTGTAGGTGAACCTACAACCCAAACAGGAAAGTACCGAACGCAACTCACTATCATGCGCAACCAAATGGGGAGAAAATAGGGGGTCCGGCTGGACATGGAGGACCGGCTGCGCACGCAGCCGTACCTCTAGGCGCGAATTGGTTGGTGACCAACAGCAACGGACCTGCCGATTTGAATTGTTGCCTTCTCCAAGCATGGAAGGCTTATCACAAACGATCTGCATAAGGTAAGGAAGAAGGGAGATTATCTTCATTTCCATTTTAGATTTTTTGTGATCCCGTAACCAAATCGTTTCCTTATGGAGACACCCCAATCCTCCCTAATCTACCAAACCAGAAACACAAGGGAGAAAAAAGTTTGAGAAAGATCTCTGACGCACTTTCTAGAGAGAAACAGAGGAAGAAGAAGAAGAAGAAGAAGAAGAAGAAGAAGAGGAGGAGAAGAGAAAGGGAGAACCCTTCCTTTGAATACCGCCCAAGAGAGAGAGAAAGAAAAAGAAGAGAAGAAGAAGGGAAGAGAGAAACGCAAAGAAGGAAGAAGAAGAAGAAAGGAAAAGAGCAAGGGACTCAACGTACCTCCAGCTTCACAAGCTTGCCGAAGAACTCGAAGGAGAAAACCCACGGTGAGAACTTACTTGCTTTAACTGTAAATCAATTTGTAGAGCTCGCAACGTGAGAATTGGTTAATGGTTTTAATAGAAATTCATAATGACAGTATAATGCAACATCCCTAGCCATTAGTGGTTCTCTATGTGGTAATGATATCGTCTTCACAAGTAAATCGAAGGAAGGGAATGTCAACCACCATTAATGGTGAAGCCATGGGTATCAAGCTTCGAGGTGCCGGTTTTGGCTAGCCTCGAAACCAAGATATCTCGGGTTTCGACCAAAACTCAGTCGAAACCTGGTATTTTTCCCGGGACATCTCGAAGCTTGGTTTCGAAACCCAAAAGTGTTTTTCCTCATCTGAGTTTTTTTTCTGGAGCCTATTTTAACCATTTGTCATATTCACACATTAGTTTAAATAAAAACATTCAAAATAATAATATGTGGGGTAGACCCAAGTTTGCTAATGTACGCTGAGACCTGGGATTATGTCTAGTGTTAAGTAGGCAACACGTATTTATGTCTAACATTCGCGTCTTCTAACAAATTTGACTAGAACGTAACTCCTTTAATATAGTTCGGATTCAAGCAATCTCAAATTCGTTGCAAAGCTAACATAATCAGCTTTCCAACAAATCCGAGATTGCTTGAATCCAAGTTATAATGAAAGAATTACACTCCGGTCAAACTTTGTTCGAAATACGCGAATGCTGTTTAAAGTCGTCTCAATGTAAATTATTTTTTGGGCATCAAAGCAAGAGATTATTTTGACATGCTCTTGGTTTTTAATAATGCTTTACTATAATAAGATTTATGGAATTTATATATTTGAAAAAAAACCTAGATTTGGAAGTTGAAAATCGCCCCTCACCCAAAAATACGGTTTTTGTTCTTGAACTGGAGAGTTGACTTTTTATCCTTCTGAAATTTGAATTTTGAACTATTTTTATTGGATTCAATTGAAGGGGTATTTGCTTATTTATGAATAATATCCTAAGTAAATGAACATAACTAAATATTGCCTGATAAATGTTGTTCTTCTCTACCCTAATAAATCTTGTGAAAAAACTTCAAAGATCAAGGAAAAATATGAGAAAAAATGATGACTCTAGGTCGAAACCTAATGAACTCGACGAAACAACATTTTTATACCTTCAGCTGGTGCATTTTTTGAACCGAGGTTTCGGTCAAAACCTAGTCGAACCTAGTCGAACCTAGAAACTTGATACTTTTTGGATTCGAGCCTAGGTTTCATCCCGCCAAGCTCAAAACTAAGATATCTCGGTGGAAACCACTGGTTTCGACCGAAAACTCAAACCATGATGGGTAAGTGGCTACTATTCACGATTTTAGATCATGGACAGTAGTGCATACGGTACAAGAGAAGGGGTGGTAAGGAATCGTAATGGACTAAATAAATGCCCACGACCTCTCAGAGATCTGAGAGTGACCGGTGGAGACCAGGAGACCAAGATCATGAGGATATGATGGATCCAAAGGTTTGGGAACTGGATCCGAAGGATCTTAGTTCAGATCTGTCCGTTTGGATGCCGTTTGGATGGAAGCAACATCCGAAAGGAGGTATAGACAATGGACCACGTACCCGTAGGACCCAAAGACCACTGGACAAGGTCGGACAGCACCCCATAAGTGATGCCGGCACCATTCGGCCACACGAAGGCGTGCGACCGCAACCACATGCCACACGTCCTACAGCTGATGAGGTGCGGCCGCGACCACGTGCCGCACACCATCTTGCTGTTGTGGTTGCCCGTGCACGGCCAATGACTTGTTACAAATTTATGGAAAGCATAGGGCCCTATGACCATGTTAGACTAGGTATTTCTTTAACATTAGTATGGTGAACCAGACTGTAAATTAAATGTCCATTTTCACGCCACCTCGGCATCTTTTGGACAGCAAACTCAACGTACTGGGGCTAGGCAGCACCCCAGGGGTGTAGGCGCAGAACGTCAGCCAGGCTAAAGCGTGCGGCCGTGGCCACCAGCCACACGCCCTACACCTAGTGAGGTGCGGCCGCGACCACAAGCCACATGCCAATTGTTGGCCAGCACCTCCCGTGCTCGGCCAGTGGCTGCTGTGTAGCCTTATGAACTGTGTTTGAGGGCCAAAAGCCCTAGAACTTCGTGATAAGAAGTCCTTCGTATTAAGCTAAACAGAAGGAAGAAACTGACTGTTGAATGGGATGTCCAGTCATACAGCACTGTCTTACCTGAGCAGTAGCCTGTCGTAAGATGGAATTAAACCATGGACTTTGAAATATGACCTATCGACCTAAAACGGTAACCTAAACGTAATGGTACGCTCAAGGTTTAAAATCTCTTGTTTCGGAGGAGTCTCAACCTCCTCCGAAACCGAGATATCACCAAGACAGTGTATAAAGTCTCGACCCATATTGACTTTGCTAAAGTACCATGAAAAGAAATCTTTAGGAATCCAACTGGGTCTCTCAAACCCATTTTGACTTTGCTAAAGTGCCACAACAGAACATCATCATAACCATGGACTTTCTTCCTCATAAAGTTTTTACAGTTGGAGAAACCAATCAACTCTGTTGGGACTTGGGACTCCATTCCATGAAACATTGTAAATTAAGTTTTAACATCTTTAGTAGAAGAAGAAATTTGCCAAGAAAATTAATCCCCATATAACCAAAGGGGCCAAAGAGCTAAGATTAATTAAATTCGGTAGAGAAATTGCAGAACCGAGACGAGAAGGGTTATCGACCCTGTTCTCGTCTTGGCTCTTGCCGAGATGAGCGAAATCGCCAAGATCTCGGCGAGATTCAATTCCATGGGTACACTGTGACATACAGTTACTTAGGTATCAATGGACCTAACCTATGGAATATCTCGTAGAGTATCAATCCACGCACTACCTATCTCTTATAGACAGCAAGTCTGTCATAAATTAGAAGTACTTTCAGACCTTGAACAGTAATAAGTCCTAAATGCTATGCTAAAACAAACGAACAGTAGGCATGATTTATAAAAACAGTAAACTTAATCTAAAGCAACTCTAGAACGAACTTTGTTAGATGATAAATCAATGGATAACATAGTATATGATTTTGATAGAGATACGAAGAACACTCAGAGGGAAAGCTACTTGATCGATACAACGGTAGTCTACTCCACTAGCTTTCAGTAAGGGAACTGAACCTCTTGCTTGCTTGTGTTATCATAAGTAATGTTGCTGTTCTGTGTTTGACGTGAGATTGATAACATGCTCTATGTGTGATAACATGCCACCAACATACTGTTTTGTTTGTTCATGCATATGCATTCTCTTGTGTGCGATCAGTGATACCCGTAGTGATTTGGAAGCAGGATGGTATGAGATGCCTCGTGACCTCTCCATGAAAGGTAGAGCTGGTCTTGGTGATTCATGATGTCTAGTTAAGTCGGTAAAAAGGAAGGTGGGTGATATGGGACGCTTGCACCACTTCTTACTAGCGCTGCTTTACATTGACCATATGTAACTTAACCAAGTTAGAACTACCTATGTTGGGGTCGGACAGGGTCGGAAGCTTGGCGACGTTACAGTCCAATAATATGATTAATTAGGTAGACATGACTAGTTGCACATAATTACCCGTATAACTATACCCCTATCCATTAGAGGGTTATGTAATGGCATAGATTCAATAAAGGGTGGTACGAACATAGTTGCGATGCTCCCCATGTCTGAAGTAGTGTGAATGGGCAGGCGAGTCGACTAATGAGATTACCATCTCCTCAAGTGTCACGTGGGTGAACTTGGGATGAGTCGTGGTCAATGAGGACTAAGATGTCAGACCTATATACAAGGGTGGTGATTCACTCCGAGGGAGGCTTCATTCACTAAATGGGGGTGACCCGTGCAACCTAGATGCTCCATTTTAGTCGTTCTGAATTGACACATACAGTTATCATAGCTGATCGTAGTTTATAGTTGCATGCATTTGTTTATTGTATGTTTGATCTTCTTACTAAGGTGGTTGAGCTTACCCTTGTACAGACAAATATTTTAGATGATGTAGGTACAGTGTTCGATGCTTCAGGAAGCTATCCATCAGGTGTGGAGGATGACGATAGTGAGCCGGAAGAAGAGATCCATGATCCCACTTGTGATTGTATAAACTGCATGTAGGCTTAGTCTATGTCTACTATTACTCTTGGTACTTTTAGTTTTGGGTTTGTTAATTGGGGAAAATGTTTCATCCCAAAACATAATTTAACTAATGTTTAGATTTAGCCTTGGAACTAAACAATATATTAAAATGAATGGTTTACTTTAATGGTTTGGAACTTGGATAATTATTTAAATGATTGAATTTATAATCTTTAGAATCATCAGCTTAAAAGTTATTGATCAGTAAGACTTCCGCTATCTTTGATTTAATCTTGACAGTATGACTGTAATAAATGTTTTAATTACTCTGATAAATGATTGGTGAGTATATTAATGTATGGTTTGATGGTTGGTTGTACCGCGACGTGTGATTTAGAAGGGAATTTCTATTGCCCTGACTGGATGAGGGAATCCTATTACATTCCATAGTACCGATACTTAGGGAAGGGGGTATGACACCAATGACCATTTTAACCTAAGTTTGCTCAATGATTTACGAAGTAGCAATGCACCACTTGTGCCTGGAGTTCAAAGAGGATGCAACTAAGTCCAGGACCCTGGATTGTTTGCATGGAGAAAAATGTTCAATTGAATATGAGAATAAAAAAAGGAATCATCCAAGCGTCAAACACCAGGCAGAAATCCATCCTGCCTACATGAATCCTTTCAAATTTTCAATTCTATGATAATCCTTAAAAACCTCAGCCCACCACATGAAGAAATCTCCATTAATGCTTAAACCTCATTCCAAATTTGTCACCTCCCCAGACCCTGTAGTGGCAAGAGCCTCAAGCACTAGGTACTCCCTCTTTTATAGAATCCAATCCTGTGAAACTGTCACCTTTCACCACAAAGACATGCATAAACATATGCCAAAAAAGGAGAAATTTTTTTTCCTAAATACTGTATTCAAAGACAAGCTTTATAGATTCTGTTACAAAAGTAATGAATTCCTTTATAGAACATTACTTCCATATTTAACTGGCTAAAACATATTTAATTTTCATCAAAATGGAGGTGTTTGTTTAGATTGAGTTGTGGTAATGTTCAGTTGATATATAGTTATTAGTGCTTGTGTTTAAGTCGACTAAACAATGTAACTGACTTGGTTTGCTTTTCCTCTTAGTTTGAAATTGGTAGTGGGGGGATATTCATGTAATTCATCTTTCTTTAATCATTATATAAGTAAACCGTGTAGAAGGGGAGAGGCATTATTGACCTCTCGCTTCCTTTGTTTCTCTATCTTCTTCTCTTCTCCTTTCTTTTTTCCTTATTTTGTCACAGCCTCCATTAATATTTCCTTTCTTAGAAATAAAATATGATTGCAACATACAAGAAAGATGAACAAGGTAACAATTATGAATGAAACAAAGCCTAATGTGTGATCTGTATGTCTTGTTATATACACTTCATTGTGCTTTTTTCCATTTCACTCTTCTGGGTGAGCTATGTATGACAAACTAAGGCTCTATTATAGAATTAATTATATAATATATTATGGCATTTGTAGTTGTTTGGTATCATTTATAGTAATATTTATATTTGTTGAATCAGAGAATGGAGATAGAATGAGTGAGATGATATTCTCCCTCACCCAGCTTTCTTATTTATAATAAAACATTAGTAACCAAATTACAACTATATCCCTCCCTAGCCGTCACTTAGAATAGGTTGGCTAAGGTGGGCTCATAAAGATAAAACCCTAATGATAATAAAGAAGGAAAAAATACAAGATTACCCTTGAATCCTACTAAACTAACTATGGATTACCCCTGAGGGTGAGCCTTAGTGTGATGGTAAGGTCGTCATATTGCAACCTAGTTGTCACGGGTTCGAATCCTGGAAACAACCTCTCTACATTGTAGGGGTAAGGCTGCGTACATTCTGCCC
The DNA here is from genome assembly GCA_028583415.1 of Protea cynaroides. Taxonomy (NCBI): domain Eukaryota; kingdom Viridiplantae; phylum Streptophyta; class Magnoliopsida; order Proteales; family Proteaceae; genus Protea; species Protea cynaroides. The sequence continues at coordinate 40,130,374 of CM053274.1, read as the reverse complement.
TCCCCAAACACTGCAATAGTGGGAGCCTCATGCACTGGGACGCCCTTTTTTTTTTAACTATGGATTACGACACTTCCCCTCAAGTTGGTGCATATATATCATGCATACACAACTTAGACAATATCATATGAAAGTATTTCCCAGGTAATCTTTTGGTGAAGATGTCGGCCAACTAGTCCTCTGATCAGACAAATGGAATTCGAATCTGGCCACTTTTTAATTTTTCCTTGATGAATTGACGGTCTATCTCAACATGCTTTGTCCGATCATGCTGGACAGGATCATGAGCAATGCTGACAGCTGCCTTATTATCACAAAACAGAGTAACGGATTCAAAACATTGAACCTTCAAGTCTCCGAGTAAAGCTTGCAACCATAAGAGTTCACATATTCCCTGAGCCATTGACCTGAACTCTGTCTCTACACTGGATCGGGTCACTACATTCTGCTTCTTGCTGCACCAAGTGACCAGATTTCCGCCCATAAAGTACAATAACCAAAGATGGGTTTACGGTCTGGACTACCTGCCCAATCTGCATCGGTATAGGCCTTCACTTCAAGGTGATCATGGGGTGATAGTAGAATCCATTTTCCTGGAGCTGCCTTTAGGCAATGTAGTATCCTATAGACTACTTCCATATGGGAAGAGTGGGGATCATGCATAAACTGGCTTACCAAGCTTACGGCAAAAGCAATGTCAGGCCGGGTGTGTGATAGGTAAATGAGCCTTCCAACTAACCGCTGGTACGTGCCTCTATCTACTAGTGTTCCTTCTTTCTCCCCGAGCTTGGTACTGAGATCTAGTGGAGTATCACATGGTCGGCACCCTAGCAGTCCTGTTTCTGAAAGGAGATTAAGAACATACTTTCTCTGAGAGAGAAAAATACCCTTTTTTGATAACTTCAATCCCAAGAAAATACCTAAGTTTTCCAATATCTTTGATTTCAAACTCCTTTCCCAGAAACATCTTCAGTTTCCTGATTTCATCATCATTATTCCTGATAATAATATCATCAACGTACACAAGTAGAGCAGTGAAAGTTCCAGATGAGTGCTTGACAAATAAAGTATGGTCAGCATTACTCTGAACATAACCATAAGCTACCATAGCTTTGTGAAACCTCCCAAACCATGCTCTAGGGGACTGTTTTAGTCCATATAGAACATGGTTAGAAAATTCAATCGAGATGGGTCGAGATCTCGGTTTTCTCGGCTGTCTCGACTGGGTCGAGACGAAATCATGAGTCGACACTAGGTTTCGACCAGTCTCGACCAGTTCTCGACTGGTTCTCAACCAGTTTTGATTGGTTTCGACCAGTTTCGACTGGTCTCAAGTTTTTTGAACCAGTTTCGACTGGTCTCAAGTTTTTTGAACCAGTTTCGAACTGGTTTAGCTTTTAAAGCCTTTTTTCGGTTGAAATCTCGACCGAGAGTCATTCTTCCCCCTTCTTTCTTCTCTATTCTTACTTTCCTCCACTGTTTCTTCTCCAAATTTGTTCTAGGGTTCGATTTTGTGTTGTTCTTTCCAAATCTCGCCAAGATTTAGTTGTTGAAGGCTCCATTTCACCAAATCTCTCCACCAAATAGTTGAGGTATGGTTTTTTTTCCCTAAAACTTACTTTTTCACATGAAAATGTTCAATACATGTTGGATCATCATGAAATTTATATATGTGAGACACATGAGGCCAATCTACAACCTCACCCTTTTAATATTATTTTCTTGCATCTATATTTTTTATTTTGATTTTCTGTTAAAAAAAAGCTATTTTGCAACAATTAAAAAATAAAAAAAAATATGATAAATATTAATTAGATGGTGTTGAAAATAATATATGATGAACACCGTTGGCCGATCTAAACGGCCACGGTTTCATTTTTTTTCATATATATATATATATATACACATTATTTTTTGTTTAAAATAATTAAAAATACATTTCTTAAATATTAATTGGTTTACTTTCAAAATAATATATGTTGAACACCGTTGGCCGATCTACGCAGACACGGTTTCAGTTTTTTTTTTTCTGTACATATTTTTATTTTTTTTCAATTTCTGATTATTAAATCATATTCTCCAGCAATAAAAAATTAATAAAAAATATTAATACTTATCTGTTGGTGTTCAAAATAATATATGTTAAACATCATTGGCCAATCTATGGTTCCATGTTATCGGATTATATTTTTGGAAATGATAATTATTTTTATTTAATATCCAAAATTAATAATATCTAAATAATTCTGTAAAATTAAGAAAATTATTTTGTTTTCTTACAAAATAGTTTTAAAATTTTGAAAAGTAATTTCAATGTGTTTTGAGTTGTATTCGCATATTTGATGCTTTTATGTTCTTCTATTTTAAATTTTATTATTATAAACTTATTAATTTAAATTTCTCTATTTATCATCTCATGTAACAGTGCCTCGTTCTAAATATAATGGCTGCTTTGGGTTCTCGTGAGAGAAGTGGTGATGCTAATCGTACTGATTTGGCTTAGCAGTATTGTACTGCCCTTGACGATGATAGAAAGAAGATCCAATGCAAATTCTGTAGGAATAAGCTTATGTCTGATGGGAATACCAGACTTAAGCAACACTTTAGTGGGACATTTACAGATGTGGCAAAGTGTGTTATAGTTTCTATGGAGATTACCAGGGCCATAGCTGCACAGATGAAGGGAGGACAACAGAGAAGGGCTGAGAAAGAAAAAAATAAACAACCATTTGAGGATACAATCTGAGGCCCAGTGCGTGGTTTAGATGTTGATTCTTCAAATGATGATGGTATAGATACCACAAGTATGACTGAGCAAGAGGCCAGAGATCTGAGACGGGCAACAATGACTAGTAAAGTCAGCCTTGAGACGGACCGGGATAGGTTGAGGCAAAGAGCCTTGGGGGCAAGTGGCAGTGGATCATTTCAGCAGCCTAAACCAAACACGGAGTAAGGGGCGTTGGACTCTATGTTTAGAAAATCAAAAAGTAGTAGAGCACAACCCCAGGCACTACCACTTGCACCTGCTAGGGATGAGGATTATGTTGAAATCCTATAGCAAGATCCAGCAGTTTTTAAAAAGGCTGGCACCAAGTAAAAGAGACTGAAGAATATGTGGAACTGGAAAGGTACAACAGAATTTATTGGGGATGCCAATGCTAGGTGGTCCATCTATAATAGTATCCCAGCAAATGCCAAAGGTGGCCCATACTATCAGCCCTTGTTTAATGCAGTTGCTCAGGTTGTTCCTGGTGTTAAAGCCCTCACTCCATATGAAGTGATGAATGTGTATCTCCCAAGAACTAAAAAAAACTAGAAATATGGATATAAGGGTTAAGGAATAACTAGGGTACATATGGGGTGACTGTTATGTGTAATGGTTGGACTGGTCCCACTAGAAAGTCATCATCAACTTCAAGGTCTACAATGATGGGAAGACATCATTCTTGAAGTCTGTGGATGCATCTGTATTCACAAAAGATGCTAACTACATCTATGGATTGCTACAGACAGTGGTGAATGAAGTTGGTGCTACAAATGTGGTGCAGATTATGATAGACAATGGCTAAGAAGGCAGAAGAGATGATAATGGCTAACTATAACCTCTTCTGGACTCTATGTGCTGCCCATTGCATTGACTTGATGTTGAAGGACATGGGCAAGATCCAAAAAGTAAAGTGGTTGAACAAGCACGCCAAGTGACGACATTTGTATACAACCATGGCTATTCTTTGAACTTGTTGAGGGAAAGATGTGGAGGAGACTTGGTCAGACCCGGAGTTACCAAATTTGCTACCAACTACATAGCACTGAAGAGCTTTCAAGCAAAGATAATAGGGCTCAGATTGATGTTTGCATCTGATGATTGGTTTAGGTGGAGGGAGTCCAGTTCTCCTGCAGGAGTTGAAGCACAAACTACTATAGTTTCAAAGGAATTTTGGAGAACGCTGAAGGATGTAGTCAGAATTCTGGAGCCAGTGGTGAAGGTGCTGAGATTAGTGGATACAGCATTCTAGCCAACCATGCCACATTTATATGTTGTCATGGATATGTTGAAGGACCTTATAAAAGTTGTGCTTCCATGTGGAAACAAAAGTTTTTTGAAGATTATCAAATATCGATGAGAGAGTCAGCTGATACACCCATTGCATAAGGCTAGTGAATATATTTAATAATGTCTTTATTTTAGTTCTACTTAGTACTATATTTTAATCTGGCGACTCATATTTTGCAGCATACTATTTGAACCCCAAGTATTAATATTCACATGTGCTTGGACTCAATTCTGACCTTATCGGTGCGCTAAAAGATATTGTGACAAAATTGGTGTCAGATTATACTGTACAAGCACTTGCCAACCTAGAGGTAAGTTGTATGGTTTAAGTGCTGAATTATTTGAATATCTATATATTACAATGACTAATGGTTATAAATTTTGAAATGTGTATAGATTAAAACGTTCAGATATGCTTTTGAGAGTTTTGGAACTCCCGCCGCAGTGGCTGGACGAGATAAGTCCGATCCTGGTATGGAATTATGGAAATTGAAATTTTTAAATAATTATTTAATATGTGTATTAAAATGTGTTCTTCTTATTGTGCAGCTAAGTGATGGTGGTTGTATGGCGAGCATGCAGCTGAGTTGAGGAGAATAGCAATCAGAGTCCTATCTCATACATGTTCCGCATATGAGTGTGAGCGAAATTGGAGTACCTTCTCCCTTATCCATTTAAAGAGGCGGAATAATTGGGCTCTCAACAGCTAAATGACTTAATGTACGCCCATTACAACATGAGACTGAGGGTACAGTGCTTAAAGTTTGTACAAAAAAATGACCAAGATCTGATCGAGTTAGCCGACATCTTCCAACTATTTTCAGATGAGGAGGATCCCTATGTGGAATGGGTGCTAGACAGAGCAGTACCAGTGAGGAATGTGCCTGGTGGGATGCCCGACCCCACTGTGTCTGCTCCGATGGGTTTTAATCTCAAGCAATTTATGTCCTCGGATGAGGATCGCATCCACGTACAATCACCTCGACTATTTGAACCCCCAGCCGGTAGTGACCCAGAAGGCAGTGATGATACAATTAATCAGAGTGGCTGGTCAACTTCTGATAGTGGTGGTGGTGATGGTGTTGATGAGGGTGGTAGTGATGGTGGTTATGATGGTAGTGGTGGTGGTGATCCTGGACCAACTGTACCCATTATTAGATGGACCGGCGAGAGTCAGTATATACATGCTACATAGGATCTAGATCATGGTGGGCACACATCTTCATCATGGCCTACGACTGCATATACACGTAAGTCTTGTCAACGGGAACGCCCTTTGCAACCAGTGGAAGAAGAAGAAATCGTTTCTTTGACATCATTCCTAATTCTGATATTATGCCTGATGTTGAAATTGATAGCATGTCCACAAGCTTTGGAGGACTGAGCATTAAGGGTAGCAGTGGACAGGAGCAGGGGCAGTGGAGTCCTCATGGATTTGGTACCACTTCGGAGTACGGTTCTTATTCCGGTGACGATGACCGCATGATGGGAAGTGCACATGATTATTCCGCTGATGCTAGTAATGCTACTTCATAGACTGGCTCCAACTTTGTGAACAGTCTCTTTTCAGTCCCGAATTTGCAGACAACCACGCCCCCACACCAGCCAGTATATGCTCACTTTACTCTACATTATAGTGAATTTGTATCCAAGGTTAGGTATCTTTAGAAACTTCCCGGATACTGTGTATGAGAAATATGTGGAAGACTACCAGACCTTCTATAGCCAGAGGATGTCTTGGTAGGACTTTGTTTATCAGACCGAGATATATTTTCTTCGGCAAAGTTAATATGACCAGATGGAACCTGCATACCACTCAACATATGATTAAACATTGGGATGGACTGGAGGGAAGGTATTATTTCATTTTGAGTATTTAAGTCTTTCATATAATGAGCACTTGTGAGTTATGTCATTTTGTGGGATTTATGATTTATGAATGTATGATTTTCCGACAATGTGATTACTTTTTATGCTTCAAATGTGTTTATATATATTAAATTAGTATTTTCCTGCAATATATAGCCTTAAAATGGCCTTAAAACATTAAAAATGGCTTAAAACCATAAAAAAAAAAACCTGTCCAAACTCCCATTTTTACCCTATGGGAGTTTCCCCCCCCCCCCCCCCCCGGTCTCAAGGGTCGGGACACCTCGAGACCGAGATTTTGATAATTCAACGCCCCCTTTTTTTTTTTTTATTAAAATTTAAAACCATTATGTTTTGCTCAAGGGTCGGGCTTGACACCTCGAGATCCGAGATTTTGAACCTTGGTATAGAAAATGTTTTTACTTGCATACATTTCCTTTGGTGCTATCATCTGTGAAACCAGGTGGACAATCCATGTAAACTTCCTCAATAAGTTCTCCATGGAGGAAGACATTCTTCACGTTTAGCTACTGTAAATCCCAATTATAATGTACGATACATGCCAAAAGAACCCTGGCTCTGGTCATCTTGGCCACTGAAGCAAAAGTTTCTTGGTAATCAGTCCCATATGTCTGGGTAAATCCATGAGAAACCAGTCTTGCTTTGTACCGATCCACAGCCCCATCAATTTTATGCTTGACTGTAAATACCCACTTGCACCCTACTGACCTCTTGCCTGGTGGAAGTGGAACAAGTTCCCACGTATCATTCTTTTTCAACGCTCTCATTTCTTCCATCATTACAGCTTTCCATCATTCATTCATAATTGCATCTTGCTATTATTTAGGAATAGACACAGAAGAAAGCAAGGACACAAATGCATAGAAGGAAGGAGAAAGAGAGTTATAGGAAACTGAATTAGAAATAGGGTGAAGCGTACAGGCCCTAGTACCCTTCCGAAGAGCAATAGGAAGTTCAAAAGCAAAGGGAGGAAGTTCCTTACCTCAAGGAGACTCGGTCTCTGGTTCCAGGGCTTGTAAAGGGACATGTGAAGTTGCGTTGATGGTAGTGGTCCTTCCTTGCTTGTTTCTGGCACGGCAGTAGACTTCCAAAGGCTTAGGCTTAGGACAGGTTGTGGGAATAGGTGTAGGTGTTGATGGTATTACATCGGTGTCTAGAACATCTATGTCTGGAACATTTGGATCTGGATCTGGATCCGTGATGGATCGTTCTTTGACTCTTTTTGCTGCTTCTGGTAAAAGAAGAGGCACATCTTTAACATCTTCGGCTGTATTTTGCTCCCCCTAAAGATGTGACGGGTGATACATAATATGCTCATGAAAGAGAACATCTCTGGTAACAAAAGTTCTCTAGGAGGGAGGATGGTAACACTTATACCCTTTCTGTGTCACAGAATAGCCGAGGAAGATGCATCGTAACACTTTGAGATCAAGTTTGCGAGGAGATCCATGGTTGCGGGCATAAGATACACAACCAAAGATCTTTGGAGGGAGCACAAATGAGGTGTCACCAAGCAAGAAATCCAGAGGAGCTTTGTTATTAAGAATCCTTGAAGGTAGCTGATTGATAAGAGAAACAGCACTGAGGACAGCATCACTCCAGAAGTGAGCTGAAACATGGTCGTCAAACATTAAGGCTCCTGCAGTTTCATGGAGGTGACGGTTTTTCCTTTCTACAACCCCATTTTGAGCTAGTGTGTCTACGCAACTAGTTTGGTGGAGGATGCCATTATCGAATGGATATTGTTTAAATGTACCTTCAAGATATTCCTTGCCGTTGTTACTATAAAGCACCTTCAGCGGGGTTGAGAACTACGTTTTTATCATGTTATGGAATTGGCAGAAGCATTAAAAAACCTCACTTTTATGATGCATCAGATAAACCTAGGTAGCTCGAGTGTAGCAATCAATAAACATTACGAACCATCTATGCCCGAAGATTGAAGTAGTCTTAGCTGGTCCCCAGACATCAGAATGTACCAAATCAAACATACCACTACTTTTATTAGATGAAGGTAAATACAAGGTACAAGCCTGCTTAGCCAAAATACAAGCTTCGCATAATAACTCATCCTTATTACAATGTTTTTTTGGAAAAGGAAATAACTGAGATAAAACAATAGTGGAGGGGTGGCCAAGGCGGTGCTGCCACTGTTGGAGAGTGCTCACAGCTGAGTAAATGTGGCGGGGGGTGATCTGGTGTAAAGGTGGTTTATCAATTGATGTACGTTCTGAGGGACCATCATCAAGCAAGTAAAAACCACCATGCAATCTACCATGTCCAATCGTCTTCCCACTCACCAGATCCTAAATCATACACGAGGAAGGAAAAAAGGTTACCTTATGGTTAAGAGCTTTAGTAAAAAACTACTAATTGAAAGTAAATTCATAAAAAAACTAGGAACATGAAAGACATACTGTAAAGTAAGGGTGGAAGAGCAACGAATGGAGCCCTTTCCAGTAATAGAGGAGAGGGACCCATCAACTACCTAGATTGTATCTTTTCCAGAAGAGGGAGTGTACAAATGAAAGGAGTTGGATGAAACAGTCATGTGGTCTGTGGCTCCAGTGTCCATAACCCAAGGGCTAGGGACAGAGGAAGCACCATGATCAGCATGAAGAAATGAATACTTGAATGAACAAAATATGAACCTAGTGTGGCAGATGTTGATGGAAGAGCGATGTTTGCTGCAGGTGATGGCCTTAGTAAACTGCAGAGAGTGTGGAGTTCATCTGTAAAGAACATTGGTAGAGTGCCAGTAAAAGTTCTAGTAGAAGGCCAAGCTTCTGTCTGATGGGCCTGTGGTGCTCCGAAGTTCTTGGATTTTTGTATCCCTTTGTCACGTCACTTGGCCTCAAAATCAGTTGGTTTCCCATGTAACTTCTAGCAAGTTCCCTTAATGTGCCTTTCTTTTCCACAAGTTCACATTGGACAGGCTCTTTAGAGGAGGAATACTTAGAGAATTGTTGAGTGGTTTAAAGTGCTGACCGTTCTGCTGGCAATGCGAGCATCATAGATGTATGCCTCAAATCTTCAGAATGAACCAAGGCATATGCCTGTTCTAACGAAGGTAGGGGCTCACGACTACAGATTTGAGCCCTGATTTGGTCAAATTCAACATTAAGGCTAGCCAAAAAATTATACACCTTTAGTTTGTCCTTGGCTTTTTTCATGGCAGCAACATCAGTAGAGCAGGCAGCGGTAAACATGTCATAATAATCCAACTCTTGACTTTCGAGCTCGGAGTAGTATTGAGACACAGTAATTTCTTTCTGTTTAGTTGCATTCAACTTCACATGTAAATCATAAATTAAGGAGTAATTGCCAACCTGAGAGTAGGTTTCCTTGACAACATTCCAGATTTGTGCAGCATCAGGCAACAATACATATCCCCAACCAATTTTGGGTTCCATGGATCCAATCAGATAGGCCATCACAATGGAGTTTTAGCCCATTTTTCATTCTATCGATCCTCTGAATCAAGTGTTATTTTCTTTCCAGTGATGTACCCCAGTAGGCCTTTGGCAGAGATTGTCATGTGAGTAGTTTTGGACCACATTAAGTAATTGGTCCCATCGAACTTGAATGGGTTGGGTGCAATAGCAGTGAATTCGATTTTAGAGTTCTCTGTGGTAGGATAAACAACTTCTAAGGAATCAGGCATGGTGATGAACACAAGCTAACAAATCAATTCTTTTTTTTCAAAAAATAAAATACCTGAAACCAGAGATGCCACAAGGAAATGTACCAAAAATGGGAGATGTACCAAATCAGGTTGTCGTAGGTAGATAAGAACTGCTGAAAACCTAATTTATTTCAACTTACGGCAATCTTTAAGTGCAGTGATTCAGTCTTCTGCGATTGAGGTACACATCTTCAGTAGGCTTTGATCCTCATAACATCAGAGAAGGATCGATAATGGCTAGTTGTGTGTTCTCTTTGAAGAAATCAATCAAATAAAAGTCACAAACATGTGAGAATAAACCAAAGAAAATTTGCAGCAACCTGTACAGCCATTGAAATAATGAAGGAGTCCATTGTAATGGCCAGAACAGAAAAAATTGCAGAGAAGCACCAACCAAGTTCTCACGACATGGAGAACTTCACAACATCAAAGCCAGCAGCTTTCGGTGGTGGTTGAGTAAGCCACCAAGAGCTGCTGGCAATTGGCGTAGGTGAGAGGAGAGAGAGAGAGAGAGTGGTGGTGGTAGTGGCAAGGGAGAGGGGTTTCGGTAGTGGCGGTGGCTAGGGTTAGAATCCCTAGGGTTTTGGCTCTGATACCATGTTGAATCAGAGAATGGAGATACAATGAGTGAGAATGATATTCTCTCACTCACCCAACTTTCTTATTTATAATCAAACATTACCAACCAAATTACAACTATATCCCTCCTTAGCTGTCACTTAGAATAGGTCGGCTAAGGTGGACTCATAAAGATAAAACCCTAATGATAATAAAGAAGGGAAAAATACAAGATTACCCCTGAATCCTAAATTACTAAATTAACCATGGATTATGACAATATTTAAAATAAATCAATATAATCTAAAATCTACAAATGGATTAGAAGGTGTTTATCATTTATTGTGATAATCTATTATCATTTCTTTATGTCTAGTGGTACCAAACGATTATTATTTATGACTCATAATCATAGTTGCCAAGGGGTCGCTTAGGCGACTAGGCAGTTGGTCACCTTATTATAACACACCTTGTTTTATTTGTTTATTTATTTTTTTAATTAATGCTATTTGAGCATTTTTATTTGATGTATAAAGTACATATATACACCATAATGCAAGGAATCAAGCATATATATTAAAAACAATAAAAATTGATGCACTAATCCCTTCCTTCTTGTATAAATTCTCTTATTAAGATATACCCTTACAACACCTTGGGAACGCCCTCGGCACGCCTTAGGTATGCTTAGGCGCCCAGGCACCTCTCCAGCACCTTGGGTCGCCTTGGCGCCTTGATAACTATGCTCATAATTATTCTAATAAATGATTTGTCATAAATAACTCGTAAACATAAATATAAACTATACCTAAAAGAGAGCCTAAGTCCCACTACAGATCCAAGTTCGCATCAGAAGCAGTGAAACATATAAATAGCAGAGTATATAAATCAATAAAGGTGTTTCTTGAGTAAGAAAGCATGACTAATACAAAGGAATACTTATCAAAATATAGCCAAATCTGACTATTAGAGTAACTTATGGCACATTTAAATCCAGATCTACCTCATCTAAAGGAAGCTTTGATGTGAGAAATAAAAAGATAGTGTTGGATACCTGATAACACCCAACATACAGCAGTAGTCCGATTACAGCCACAGCTGGTGCATCATCTAAGAAAAGGTAATACGATGCCAATAGAAACAAAGAGATCACCTGACACCAAAAAAAAAGTGCAAATTTAATTTTTAAAAAAGGCCCACTACCCAATGCTGGTCCCACCTATGCAGAATCGAGGGAGGGCTGAGTTTGGAGTCAGTCCTCACCTTCGGCAGATTTAATAAGATAACAATCATTATAACACTATTCTCTATATAATTAGATACATCATGCTTTTACAACCTTTATTTTGTTTATAGATTCGGAAAACCAACGGGTCTGGAGGAGAGATGTGGATATTAGTTACAGAGACTTCATGGAATGACAAATAATAATTGAACACATTAATATTTGAAGGACAAGCAAGTTTCAAATTGCAATTAGGTACCTAAGGTCAGTACTGTACAGTCTGTACCTGTATCTTCGGATTAGTTCAAAATAAGTTGACATAGCTTATATAGTATCATGTATGCTATTTATTGATGCAACAGTGATTCAGGATATATTAGGGAATCCAACCCGCCAGAGGGACTTACAATACCACTGACGCCTGCAAGTAGTAGAGGTCTTCTGCCAACTCTATCAACTCCAAAAACCGCTGCTCCAGTCATAATCAACTATATAAGGGAAAACAAGTGTCAGGCCTTTGCTCTTAAAAGATCCATACATCAATCATTATCTTAGAGTAAAAATACATCACTGTGCAACAAAAAAACAAGGCTGTAAGAGGGGAGCCTCAGGATCATACATGTACAAGATAATAGAAATAAATAATCTCAAGACGATTTTTTTTTTTTTTTTTTTTTGGGGGGGGGGGGGGGGGGGGGAGAGGAGGGAACTGTCCTACATAAGTTTTCAGATGAAAGAGGACCAATGAATTCATTTGGCGGCATCAACATTGATCAATACATAAGCACTCATCATTATAAGAGTATTAATCAACAAAACCTTTTTCAGCCCTGTCGAGCTTCCCGGAATTCAATAAATGCATCCATATTTTTATATATGTGTTACAGTACATGTACATATGCATACCCAACGAGGGAACATTAAAAATAAAAATAAAATGTATATAGAGGGAACTCACCATCTTCTATTTTAACAGAACCAAATATTTGAAAGTGTTTTACATTAACTGGTACTCGTTGATTTGTTTTAGCATTGATATACTATTAAAGTTTGTAACAATTCCACAAAGAGATAACCAGCAAGTTCACAAACCAGAAAAAGAGAGAAGAAGATGAAAATAACAAGAAGAGAAGGAGAGAAAAAGCTTTCAACAGCAGCAGAGTGATACAGCCAAAATAGATAATAAAAAAAAACTCTCCTCTCTACCACTTATATTTATAGAGAATGAATTACATCAATTACAAGGAAAGTCTCTAAAATAAGAGAAGACATAAAAGGAGAGATACAATAAGCTAAATAGGAAATAAACCAAACAACCCAAAAAGGAAGTCACCAAGCTCGATATCGCTGGCGGTAATTACTGCCTAGCAATATCGAGTGGGCCTTTTTTGGGCTCATATCATAACACCTTCTCTCAAGCTGGAGTGTATAAATCTCCCAATCCAAGCTTGTAACAATTTAACCGAAATGCAGGCTCAAACAAGGGCTTTGTAAGAATGTCGGCAAGCTGATTTGAGGAAAATACAAATGGAGTAACAACTAGCTTCTTCATAACAGCATCTCGAACGAAATGACAATCCACCTCTATATTTTTGGTACGTTCATGGAACACTAAATTGCTAGCAATATCAACAGCAACCTGATTGTCACACATCAAGAACATAGGGCGACAAGTAGAGAACCCAAGTTCTTGCAAAAGATTTCGCAACCATAACAATTCAACAGTAGTCTGTGCCATAGCACGGTATTCAGCTTTAGCACTAGATACAGATATAGTAGCTTGCTTCTTACTTTGCCAAGTAATAAGATTACCCCCAACAAATGTACAGTATCCAGTAGTGGAGCGCCTATCACCATCAGCTCTTGCCTAATCAACATCAGAAAAACCAACAATATCTAGATGACGATGTTGATTGTAAATCAGACCAGAACCAGGAGATTTATTGAGATATCGCAATATACGACAGGAAGCTTCCCAGTGGGAAACCTTAGGAGCATGCATAAATTGGCTAACCAATCCAACAGCAAAGGACAAGTCAGGCCGAGTTACAGTAAGATAGATCAGCTTTCCAACCAAGTGTATATTTATGTACATCAGAATATTCCGGACTATCACATGTTTCAAGCTTCTTATGCGGGTCCATTGGTGTATCAGCTGGCTTGGCTCCAAGAAATCCTGTTTTAGAAAGAAGATCAAGTACATACTTTCTTTGAGAAAAACTAATACTTTTATTACTACAAACCACTTCAATCCCCAGAATATAGTAAAGGAGTCCTAAGTCTTTCATCTAAAACTGTTTGTTCAAAGAAGATTAATTTTAGTAATACCAGACTCATTATTTCCTGTAATAATAATATAATCAACATAAAAAACAATAATGGCGACAGTAGAGGAATGACGTCGCACAAAGATAGAATGATCAAAGTACCAGGCGGTGAAACCAAAGTCAGTCACAACACTGCTGAACTTATCAAACCAAGCACGAGGAGATTGTTTGAGGCTATAGATAGCCTTAAGTAACTCACACACTTTAGTTGAGTTCCCTCCCTGAGCAACATACCTAGGAGGTTGGTCCATATATACTTCCTCGTATAGGCCCCCATTTAAGAAGGCATTCTTGACATCCATCTGATAAAGAGGCCAGTCAAAGTTCACAGCTGTTTCGGCCCTGATCCGTCCCGTAGGCCGACCAAGCTGACTGGACCTGCAAGACAAGCAAAGACAAGCGGAGGAGGCGAGCCTGTGGCCCCGTGTCCACTCTGATGCCAAAGTTAGGGCTCTGTGAACAGTTGATGGGCTCGGTGTGTAGAGCCCACAACAATATTTAAGTGTAAGTGGGGTAGGTGTGAGATTCTCCGTCCCAGGTGTCAGAGCGAGAATCCCAAGATGAGTAATGAGTAATAAATGTTCTCGTACCTGAATTCTCGGGATTTGCCCTATTTATAGTGAATAGTGCATTTTCCTTTAATACCGTTTTTGCCCTTTGCTCCTTTGTTTGAGTTTGTAAAGATGTTTTCTTATGCCCAATCAGGAACACCCCACGTGGCTTGTTGGTTGAGTCCTACGTGTCATAGTTCTATTGACAACGTGGCAGAATTCCCTAACACTTGTCTCGTTGCCCTGCTGAATCTGTAGGGTTCGGCTGAGCAAAGAAGAACGATGGAAATTCCCCCTAAAAACTTGCCTCATTGCTCTGTTGAGCCCGTAAGGTTCGGCTGTGCATGAATTCCTATCAATATGGATCAGATGCTGTCGCATTATTCTCGTTGTGGGAGACTGATGCCGGTGTTGAATTTTGGGGGCGCGGGTATCGATGTGGGCACTGCGGTGCCGATGTCAAACTGGGGGTGAAGGTACCGATTTGGGCACTGCGGTCAACTCACATCGGCTAGTTTCTTCATGCATACCGATGGGGTCACGAGATTGGCACGTGACCTCGCTGCCAAAGGAGATCCGATGCGAGGGGGCCGATGTGACTGGACCGATATGATCAGGCCAATGTGACTGGACCGATGCGACTGGGTCGATGTGACTCGGCCGATGTAGGCACCGCGGCCAATACACCTCAGTCACACCTGAGGAAAGCTGCCGATGTGGTCACGGGATTAGCACGTGACCAAAGCTACAGCGGTGGAACCGATGTGACTTGACCGATGTAGGCACCGTGGCCAGTACACAACGGTCAAATCTAAAGGAAGTTGCCGATGTGGTCACGGGATTTGCACGTGACCCAAGCTGCGGTGGTGGTCCGATGTGACTTAACCGATGTGGGCACCGCGGCCAGTACACATCGGTCAAATCTGGAGAAAGTTGCCGATGTGGTCACGGGATTTGCACGTGACCCAAGCTGCGGCGGTGGTCCGATATGACTTGACCGATGTGGACACTGCGGCCAGTACACATCGGTCAAATCTGAAGAAAGTTGTCGATGTGGTCACGGGATTTGCACGTGACCCAAGCTGCGGTGGTGGTCCGATGTGACTTGCCCGATGTGGGCACCGCAGCCAGTACACATCGGTCAAATTTGAAGAAAGTTGCCTATGTGGTCATGGGATTTGCACGTGACCCAAGCTGCGGCGATTTCCGATGTGACTTGACCGATGTGGGCACCGCGGCCAGTACACATCAGTCAAATCTGAAAAAAATTGCCGATGTGGTTACGGGATTTGCACGTGACCCAAGCTGCGGTGGTGGTCCGATGTGACTTGACCGATGTGGGCACCGCGGCAAATACACATCGGTCAAATTTGAAGAAAGTTGTCGATGTGGTCACGGGATTTGCACATCACCTAAGCTGCGGCGATTTCCGATGTGACTTGACCGATGTGGGCACTGCGGCTAGTACACATCGGTCAAATCTAAAGAAAGTTGCTGATGTGGTCATGGGATTTGCACGTGACCTGTCTTTCTTAATGCCCAAGTATGAATCCGATGTGCCTGACTGTGATGAGGTCATTGAGATATGGATTCGGATTAGGATCCGGTCACGGATCTGGGTCAGGATCATGGATACCGCAAGGCGAGACCCAATCGACGGACCTGGGAAGGGTCGTCGGTAATAAATGCACCGATTCGATATTCCCATGGTGAGGTGCCACGTGGAGCATCTGTCAGTAGACTGCCTTATATAAAAGAGTGGCGGGGTAGGCAGGGCTCTCATCCTGAAGATCTATTGCTCCAGTCGACTTTGTGACATCAGCCCTTCGACATCGGCTCGGTGACATCGGCTCGGCGACATCGGCGCAGTGATATCATCTCGGCTTGGAAGTCCGCCGGCTAGTAATCAATAAGTTTTCCTTAACTTGGTTTATTTTCTTAAACCATGGTTGATAAGGGCAGGGATACTGATGCGGAGGTAGACATCGAGACAGTGGGATCATCCCCCACCAGCAGTAGTAGCTCGACCACGTCTAGCAACGGGTCGACTACTAGCACATCGTCAGCACGAGAGTCCATTAACCGGGTATCCGAGGGCGGTCCCGAAACGGAGCTAAGGACAGAAGCTTCCGTAGAGAGTAGTAGTCCATCCCGGAACATCAGCAGGTCAGGAACAACATCTAGCCTGTCTCGGCATGAACTATTAGCGGGGGTCTCGACACACGAGACAGGGTCGGAGGTTATTATTGAGGCCCAAGAGGAGGCTGATGCCCCTCCAGAGTTCGATGCAAGGGAAGAAGTGTGCCTTTTGACTAAGGCCGAATTTGCTAGCCTTCGGGAGCGGTATCAAATTCCCGACGATGTGGAGTTCCGGATGCCTGCCCCCTGGGACAGAGCCTGCTGGAGTCGTCGCTCGGAGTTGTGTGTAAATCTTGAAATGTTCAAGGCTGCGTTCCGCGTGGCAGTACCGCGACTGGTGGTCGAGATATTGGAATATTACAAGGTGGCCCCGATCCAGCTGATGCCCAACTCTTGGAAGAACATGATTGCCTTCGTCGTCTATTTTAGGAATTTGGAGCATAGGCTAAAGCTAAACATGTTCCGCGTTCAACGACTACTGCAAGACGGGGTGGTATTACTTCGCCAAAAAACCTGACTTTGGTGAACTTTTGGCAGACAAGCCCACATCGATCAAACTCTGGAAGAACAAATTTTTCTACATCCAGGGTGAGAATGTGATGTTAGAAAACGTCTGGAAAAAATTGGATGCGGAAACGCTGAATACCGACGTGCCTTTTTGCCGCCGAAAGTCCGGAGCTGCGCGCGAGCTCGTCGGTCGAGGGACTCCCATCCGGGTTGCCGACCTGAGAAACCCCCTAATTTTATATGAGAACCGACTGCGTGAGTATTTCCCTTGATGTTGTGTATGCTAACATCGACCTACTAACCCCTGGCTGATTCTATTTTTGTATGTTGCAGTGATGTTGTCAAAGGAATATCTGATGGAGCTGCGGAGGAAGGAGGCCGCCAAAGAACAAGAGGCCGCGGCGAAGAGATACCATGATGATCAAGGGAAGAGGGCAACGTCGGACAGGCGCAGCGGTGAGGAGGACGCAGTGCGGAAAACCCTGAGAAGATCTCGTAAGACATCCCCTGACTCTGCATTGGCCGATGCCGCCCATATCTATGCCATGCCCCTGATCCCTCGGTATCGTGTTCTTGATTTTTCAGGAAAGGGGACCGTTGTTGCCACTCCTGAGGCAGTTTTCGTGCTTACCGAATTGACGGGGACAGGCATTCCACCCCTCTACGCCCCCAACAGCACCCTGCGCCTCCATCCATTAGGCCGAGGGAGTACCTGGGGCAGGGGGGGACATGAGTGAGTTTCGCCGTATTCCTCTCATCGGCCCCCTTCCCAGAAGAAAAACTGGCGATGAGCAGGCGTTCCGTCCCGACTGGGCCTTGACCGAAGACGACACGGCCATGGGCGGCATCCGTGCCGCTCAAGAGTTGATGAAGGGGGCCATCCTGCCCCGAGACTAGGAGTTGGTGCAGGACCTACCCACACCATCCTTGATATCCGGCGCCGACACCCTAGCTGCGTCGGTAAGTTGTTGTCTTTGTTCCCTTGACCCATTTCCAACCTTTAGTTACATGCCTAATCCTTTCCTGTTGTCTTTGCGCAGCTCGGGGTGTATATGGAGCATAGTTGTCAAGGCGCCAAGGCGAACCAAGGCGATGGAGGCCTGATTGGGCGCCTAGGCGACCAAGGCGCCGCTTAGGCGACCAAGGCGACCGCCTAGGCGACCAAGACGCCCAATTTTCCAAGGCGACCCAAGGCAGCCTGGGCGCCTAGGCGACGCCTTGACAACTATGATATGGAGACACTGAAGCAACGCGTCGAAAAAACGGCGAAGGACTTGAATGAGACGGATCGCAAGCTGCATCAGGCAGAGGAGCAGAGGTAAGATGCCAGGGCACAATTCCGCTCCAAGGAACACGAGGTCACCTCAATGACCGCCGAAGTCGTTGAGCTCTGAGCCGAGGTAGAGGCGATGCGTGAGGAGAGAGTCCGTTATCAGGAGGCAGAGAAAGCGAGGGAAGAGCGGATTGCCAGGCTGCGGTCCACCGTTGAAGCTGCCAAAGAGCGAGGGGCAAAGTTCTAGAAGGCATTCCTCAAGACTCGCTCCATAGCCGCCGGGGCTGTCCGCCTATATCAGAAGTCGGAGGCCTTCAAGGAATTGGTGGGAAGATGCTCCCTTCATAGCTTCACCCAGGGAGCCGAGGCGTTGAAGGAGAATGTAGATGAAAAGGTTCCCGGGGTGAACTATGCCGACGCCGAATGCCTGAGGCCTGTAAATGTGTCAGCGGATGTACCAGAGGTGGATGACGCCGAGATTCTTCGGCAACTGGCAGAGGTATTTAAAGGAGAGGATCCTCCCCCTTCCCCTGAAGGTGATGACGAGACTCCAGCTACTCCTCAGCCCGGTGCGGCGTCTCCCACAGGTCTTCCCCGCACCCCTGGTGGTTCTTTGCGAACTGCTGACGAAACCGCCGGCACCAGGGTGGCTCCTCAAGGAGAGATCACCTAGGGACTTATCAATGTAATTTTTTTTTTCTCTTTTTGTTTTTTTTCGTGCCGATGGGGCGCCTCAGTGTTTTTGATGTAGGGGGGCCTGGCTTATGAAAGTTGATGTAAGTTGTTAAACTCTTTTGAACCTTTGTCAATGTAAGTTGTCTTTGATTGTCTTTAAACTGCTGTCTTTTATTTCCTTGAATTGTGTACGACTTAAACTGGCTTGATTGTTGTATGTCGACTGCGGCCGTCAAAACTAAGATTGGGGCTGTCTGCCCTCCGTGGCCAAATCTGTCCATAAGTTGGTGAACTCTTTTGGCCGCATGGGTCTTTGACCAAAGGTCGGGGCTCAATCTCCCTCCTCGGCCAAATATGTCCACAAGTTGGTGAACTCTTTCGGTCGTATGGGTCTTCGACCAAAGGTCGGGGCTCAATCTACCCTCCTCGGCCAAATGTGTCCACAAGTTGGTGAACTCTTTTGGCCGCATGGGTCTTCGACCAAAGGTCTGGGCTCAGTCTACCCTCCTCGACCAAATGTGTCCACAAGTTGGTGAACTCTTTTGGCCGCATGGGTCTTCGACCAAAGGTCAGGGCTCAGTCTACCCTCCTCGGCCAAATCTGTCTACAAGTTGGTGAACTCGTTCGGCCGTATGGGTCTTCGACCAAAGGTCGGGGCTCAGTCTACCCTCCTCGGTCAAATCTGTCCACAAGTTGGTGAACTCATTCGGCCGTATGGGTCTTCAAACAAAGGTCAGGGCTCAGTCTACCCTCCTCGGCCAAATCTGTCCATAAGTTGGTGAACTCTTTCGGCCGTATGGGTCTTCGACCAAAGGTCGGGGCTCAGTCTACCCTCCTCGGCCAAATCTGTCCACAAGTTGGTGAACTCTTTCGGCCGTATGGGTCTTCGGGCTAAGGTCGGGCGCAGTCTACCCTCCTTGGCCAACTGTGTTTACAAGTTGGTAAACTCTGTCGGCCGCATGGGTCTTGATTTGGGTTGGACCATTGTGACGTCGGTATGGAGACAATATTAGAAGCCAAATGGTCCTTTCGTTGTGTTGAAATGATGGCCGCAATGGCCGAGTTACATTATTGAAAGGAAAAAAGAAAACTATTGGTAGAATGGGCGGAGGTGCTCCGCATTCCATGCCCATGGTAAGGCTTTTCCGTCCATGTCGACTAGATGATACGCGTCGCTCCGTAGTGCCTGTGTGACTTGATAGGGTCATTCCCAGTTGGGAGCTAATTTTCCCTGATTGGTGGGGTCGGATACGATTGTCCTTCGGAGAACAAGGTCTCCGACCTTGAATGATCGTTGACGCACCCTCTTGTTGTAATGCTGGGCCACTTGTTGTTGGTGAGCAGCTATCCGGATCTGGGCCTGATCTCTTGTTTCCTCAAGGAGGTCCATGTTTGCGCGCAACCCTTCATTGTTGGAGGCAGGGTCATAGTTTGTGATCCTATGTAAGGGGATCCTCACCTCCAGGGGGACACATGCTTCAGTGCCGAAGGCCAGTCTGAAGGGGGACTCTCCTGTGGCCGCTTTTGGGGTTGTCCGATCGGCCCACAAAATGTGTGGCAGCTCGTCTAACCATCGACCCTTCGCGCCCTCCAATCGGGATTTGATGCCTTTGAGCAAAATCTTGTTGGTAGCTTCCGTTTGTCCACTGGTCTGGGGGTGCTTCACCGCGCCTCGCCGATGGTTAATGCGGTGTTCTTCGCAGAATTCGGAGAACGCCCTATTATCAAATTGCTTACCGTTGTCGGTGATCAGCATCCGGGGAATACCGTAGCGGTAAACAACAATTTTTTTGAAAAATTCACGTATTGCGCTCTCTGGTATATTGGACACTGCCTCCGCCTCGGCCCATTTAGTAAAGTAATCCACCGCAACTATGATGAATTTCCTTTGGTAGCGAGCAGAGGGAAACGGACTCATGATGTCCATTCCCCAAGTGGTGAAGGGAATGGGGGCTGCTTCTATGGACCTCAGGGGGGCAGCTGGGAGGTGGGGAACCGGGGCATACATCTGGCACTTCCCACATTTCTTTACGTAGTCGATGTACTCCTTTCGCATCTTTGGCCAGTAATAGCCTTGACGCAATATCTTGTGAGCGAGAACTCTCCCCCCTTGATGTGCTCCGCAAATACCTTCGTGAACTTCCTGGATAGCCAATACTGCTTCTGAGGGGCGCAAGCACCGCAACAGGGGGGACGTAAAGGCTTTCTTGTACAGAGTGTTTGCCTCAACCACCTAGTGGGTGGCCTTGGACTGTATCCGCCTGGCCTCCTTCTTGTCTTCCGGTAGGGTGCCTTCTCGAAGAAATGAATAGATTAGGTCAATCCATGACGGCTCTGATGCTGCTGGTAGTACCCCTTTAGAGTTGGGATCCACTGTTGAGTGTAACAGAGTTTCGGTGTACACCGAATGATCCAGATCTGCCAAATCCGAAGTAGCCAATCTTGACAGGGAATCTGCCAGTGTGTTCTGATCCCGAAGCAGGTGGCGCAGTGTAAAACTGTCAAAAATCGAGGCTGCCTCCTACACCTTCCGCAAGTACGCGGCCATACTGACTTTCTTTGCCTCGTACCCGCCGTTTACCTGGCGCACCACCAGCTGAGAGTCGTTGGACGCTTCTATCCTTCTGGCCATTACTGCCTTGGCCAAGCGTAATCCGGCTATCAGGGCCTCGTACTCGGCGGCATTATTAGACACCTGGAACATAAATCGAAGGGCATAGCGAATCTGAAATCCTTCGGGGCTGGTGAGTATGAAACCAGCACCGCACTGAGTCTTGTTCGATGCCCCATCGACAAACAGGGTCCAAGGATGCGAGGTGCTTTCTTTGCTTGGGTTGTCCGCTGCCTCCTCTGTTTCTTCGGGAGGAGATGACTCAATCAGAAAATCGGCCAAGGTTTGAGCCTTGATGGTCGTGCGAGGCTTGTAAGTGATATCGAACTCCCCCAGTTCGAGAGCCCAATTGATTACCCGGCCCGAGATGTCTGGCTTCGACAGAATTTTCTTGAGGGGCTGATCCGTTAAGACGGTGATGGAATGCGCCTGAAAATAAGGCCTGAGCTTCCGCGCAGATGTCACCAATGCTAAAGCAACTTTTTCGATGAATTTGTACCGGGTTTCAGCCTCCAGCAGGATTTTACTAACGTAATAAATCGAACGCTGGACGCCCTCCACCGCCTTAATGAGCACGGCACTTACCGCCCTCGAAGATACTGCCAAGTACAATTCTAATGTGTCTCCAACTTCGGGCTTAACCAAGAGTGGAGGAGATGCCAAGTATGTTTTCAATGCCTCGAACACCTGCTGACATTCAACTGTCCACTCAAAGGCCTTGTTGCCCTTGAGGGTCTAGAAAAAGGGGAGGCACTTGTCCGCTGATCGAGACATGAATCGGTTTAGGGCGGCCACTCGTCCGGTTAGCTCCTGCACTTCCTTCACCTTGGTTGACGCTGGCATACTGAGGATGGCGGTAATTTTCGAGGGGTTTGCCTCAATGCCACGGCTGGAAACCATGAATCCGAGGAACTTCCCCGAAGTGACTCCATACGCACACTTGGCAGGGTTGAGACGCATTCTGTGCTATCGTAGCACTCCAAAAGCCTCCTCCAAGTCCTTAACGTGGTCCCTCCCGACCAGGCTCTTTACTAGCATATCATCGACATACACCTCCACGTTCCTTCCGATCTGCTTCGCGAAGATTTTATTTACCAACCTTTGGTACGTGGCCCCAGCATTTTTAAGGCCAAAGGGCATTACATCATAGCAAAAGAGGCCACGGTTGGTGACAAAGGCGGTCTTCTCCGAATCGGCCGCATGCAATTGAATCTGATTGTAACCAGAGTAAGCGTCCATGAAGCTTAGTTGTGCATGTCTGGCCGTAGCGTCGATGAGCTGGTCGATCCGAGGAAAGGGGAAACTGTCATTTGGGCATGCCCTGTTGAGGTCAGTGAAATCAATGCAAATTCGCCATTTGTCCCCTGCCTTCGGGACCATGACGACGTTGGCAAGCCACTCCGGGTAATGTATTTCTCTGATAAATCCTACTTCCAACAATTTCACTACTTCATCATCTATGAGACGCTGGCGAGACGCGGTGAACGTCCGCTTCTTCTGCCGCACTGGTCGGTGCCGAGGATCTACATTCAAGCAATGTTGTGCAACGTCTCACGGGATTCCTGGCATGTCGGCCGCGGACCAGGCAAAAATATCGGCATTTACCCTTAAGAAACTTACTAGCTCTGTCTTCTGCGGCTCTGCGAGTGATGATCCGATCTGGATCGTTCTCTCTGGGTTCTCCTCCACCAGAGGGACCTGGACTAGGTCCTCAGCGGGTGCTCCTCTCTGTTGCTTGGGATCATCCTGCAGGTCTTCGACATGCACCTTCAAGGCTTGGGACGACTTTTTGTAATCCGTGAGCTCGGCTGGATAACACTTTCGTGATACGAGCTAATATGTCCAGCACTCCCCCGCTCCTCTTGGTGTGGGGAACTTGATGACCAAATGTAATGAAGACGGGACCGACCTGAGCGCGATCATACCAGGCCATCCCAGCAAAGCATTGTAAGATGAAGGGACATCGACTACTAAGAAGTTCATCGTGACCCTTGACTCCCTAGGGTAAGTGTCTGCCCTGACGGGCAACCGGATAGACCCATTTACATTAACGAGGTCACCCAAGAAACTGACCAAGGGATAACCTACGGGTAATAAACGCTCGTGTGGAATTTCCATGCGCTGGAAGGCTTGCCAGTAGATGATATCAGCGGAGCTGCTCGTATCGACCATAATCTTGTGTACATCGCTGTCCTCTATCCTCAAAGTGATGACAATGGCATCCTCATGAGGCAGTTCCAGACCGCACAGATCTTCATCGCTGAATGTCAAGAAGTCTCCAGTGCGGGCCCTTTCCCGGGCCACTCAGTTGATTTGACACTCCGAGCATAAGCCTTTCTAGCCTTGGCAGATGTGTTGCCAGCCGCTGGTCCGCCGATGATAGTCATCGCCTTCCGTCCTTGCGTAGAGGGATCATAACTTAAATCCTCGGCCGCAGCCGAGGTGGCCGCCTCGGCCAGTGAGGATCAGTCAATTGCTGTATTCTTTTCTTGCACCGCCTCGGCCAGTGGGGTGGCTGCCTTGGCCTTCGTACTCCGTAGATCATTTCTCATCCTCGCAGTTCTGATATTAGCCACTTGATCACTGGGTAAGTCTGCTGTCAGGGGCGGGTCGAGAACACACAATGGCGGCGGAGGAGGAGTCTGGTCCCAGTGTCACCGTGGCAACCTGTGGTCGATTCCTTAGCTGAGGCCTCCCCCGGGATTCCAAAGAATTCAATATCCTTCCCGGTTCGTGTACTTGTTGGGGGGTATAGATGAACTGACAACAGATGACTCCGATGTCCCTATGCGTCGGGGTCGGTCCTCTTTCTCTTCTTTCTCCCTGCTGACGAGGCTCTGGTCAGGGCTCCTGTCTGGGTACCGGGGCTCAACTACCCTATCTCTTCTTCTTTCCTCCCAAGGAGGATCTCTTCGACCTTCTCTTCCTCCTACCCTCCTCGGTTCTCTTCTTTCTTGTCTTATTGGTTCCCTTTCGGAAGTTCTCTCTCGTAGCGGGAGGGGTGGTCTTCTCCGATCTTCCGCTGATGTCGCGGGTACCCTTGGGGCATTGTGATCCACGTACTGCTTGTAGTATCCTCTTTGAATGAGGTCGTCAATCTCTGTTTGCAAGTTCTAACACTCATCGGTGGTATGACCAATGTCCCGATGGTATTGGCAGTATTTGTTCGGGTTTCTCTGCTTCGCTTCTGTTAAGATCTTATGGGGCATTTGGAGATACCCGTCGTTAGCGATGAGAGTATATACATCTCTGAGGGATCTATTGAGCGGCGTGTAATCACTGAATTTCTTCTGGAGTAGGCCTCTAGCTCGAGCTTCCTCTCTTCTCGACCTCTTGTTTTCTCCTAGCCGTGTGAGGTCTTGCCTTTCGTCTGTTCGCTTGCAGGGAGTGTCCACTAAGCCCTTGCTGGCTTCGTAGATCTTGTTAGCTGTGGCGAACTTTTCACACCGGGCCAAGAGCTCTTGCAAGTCTGCCGGTTCCTTTTTAGCGATGGAAAACCTAAGCTTTGGGTCAGTGACCGCTGCTCTCAACGTAGCGAAATGAACCGCCTCGTCGATATCCTTTACTTGTAGTACCTGCAAGTTGAATCTGGCCAAGAAAGCCCGCAAGGTTTCATCGGACCTCTGTGTCATATTCATAAGGTGCGCGCTTGTCTTCCACTACATCCTACTTCCTTGGAAGTGCATTCTGAACAGCCGTCCCATAGTCTTAAAAGAGTCAATAGACCGCGGAGGTAGGTTGTTAAACCACATTCGGGCCGCGCCTTTTAAAGTAAGGGGGAAGGCCCTACACATGATCGCATCAGGGTTCGCATGGAGGACCGTCGCTCCCACGAAGTTGTTCAGATGGTCGACTGGATCGATGGACCCGTCGTAGGAATCCACTGGCGGCATGCTGAACCGCTTGGGCAAGGGGACCCTCATGATGATATCGGTCAGAGGGTTGTCCGTAGAATAATCACTGTCCTCATCCTGGGTCACCCCTGCCTTCTCCATCGTCTCGACCTTTCGGTGCAAGACTGCTAACTGGTCCGCTATTTTTGCGGCTACCTCCTGGTCCATGGGGGCACTTTGTTTGTCTGTGCCCATGACAACCTCTGGTAGCACTGCGTGTCGCGGAATCAAAAGCTCTTCCAAGGCATCTTCGCCTCGTCCAGTTACTGCTCTTGGTTGGGGGCCGAGCCTTTCTCGGGCAGGGATCCTCCCGTGCTGTGACGTCAATTCCGTTCCGCTTAATTCTGGAGCTGGGTGCGCGCCGGTCCCATGTCTGGCGGGTCTAGCTCCGTTTGCCCTTGACAATCTCGAGGCGGATCTCTAGGGAGGTTTGCCTCCTTATGTGGATCAATCGGGGGGACGATGCCTATGGGGGGACGGGATGTGGCCTCAACGATCGGGGGCTGTAACCCTTGTACAAATCTGGTTAGCACCGCGAGTTGTTGTGTCACGGTCTCAAATTGCTCGTATGTGACGAACGCCTCATGCGAGGGTACTGGCTCAGCCACTCGCTTTCCTCTATCTCTGTTAGGTTTCGGTTCCGACCTATCTCCATCTTCAGGGTTCATTCGCTGGTCAATCAGAAGGGGGTTGGGATTGACCATATGGCTTTGGGTTCTCCTCGGGCTCATAGCTCAAGATTTCTCCCGGGCTTTTATCTGTTTGACATCAAATCTCAAAGGCCCCACGGTGGGCGCCAAACTGTTTCAGCCCTGATCCATCCCGTAGGCCCACCAAGCTAACTAGACCTGCAAGACAAGCAAAGACATGGGGAGGAGGCGGGCCTGTGGCCCCGTGTCCACTTCGATGCCAAAGTTAGGGCTCTGTGAACAGTTGATGGGCTCGGTGTAGAGCCCACAACAATATTTAAGTGCAAGTGGGGTAGGTGTGAGATTCTCCGTCCCAGGTGTCAGAGCGAGAATCCCAAGATGAGTAATGAGTAATAAATGTTCTCGTACCTGAATTCTCGAGATTTGTCCTATTTATAGTGAATAGTGCATTTACCTTTAATACCGTTTTTGCCCTTTGCTCCTTTGTTTGAGTTTGTAAAGATGCTTTCTTATGTCCAATCAGGAACATCCACGTGGCTTGTTGGTTGAGTCCTACGTATCGTGGTTCTATTGACAGCGTGGTAGAATTCCCTAACAACAGCCAAAGAGATAATAACACAAACAGAGATGAGACGAACAACAGGAGAGAACGTCTCAAAGTAGTCAACCCCAAAGGTTTGAGTGAACCCTTTTGCAACCAGTCTAGCTTTTAGCCTATCAACAGTGACATCCGAATTATGTTTAACCGTATATACCCATCTGCAACAAACAACGGAGTGACCCTGGGGGAGATCAACAAGGGTCCAAGTTTGACAAGCAATCAAGGCATCCATCTCAGCATCCATAGCTGCTTTCCACCCTGGATAAGACAAGGCTTGAGAAAGAAATGTAGGGACAAAAGTAGCAGATAGAGAGTGAACCAAATTTTGGTTACCACAAGGGAGATGGGCAGTAAAAACAAAATGCTCAATAGGAATAGTAAGTAAGAACGCTGAGCATAAGTACGAGTACCTTTGCGGAGTGCAATAGGTAGGCCAGGAGAGACCTTAGGATCAGGTGGAGTTGTAGTAGTCGGCGGAGCAGTTGGTGCAGTACTAGTCGGAGCAGAGGACGGCGTGTATAAACCTGTAGGGGAGGTGGGGAGTCAGACGGTAAGGTATGGTTAGATGGTCGGGGGTCAGATGGTGGTTCAGTATCATCAAGTGTTACAGAAGGGATTGGTGGGGAAGGGATAGGGAAAGGAGTCGGCAACTGTACCGGCCAATATGGCTTGTCTTCAAAGAAAGTAATATCAGCACTGACATAGTAACGTTTAGTAGTAGAATCAAAACATCTATATCCTTTATGAGTATCGGAATAACCAAGAAAAATACACTTGAGGAAGCGAGGAGAAAATTTTCCCAATTTAGGTTGCATAATATGAACAAAAAAGGTACCACCAAAAACTCTCGGATAGACAAGAAATAAGGATGTATCAGGATAAAGGAGACGGAAGGGAACTTTATTGTGTAGAATAAAAGATGGCATTCGATTAATAAGATAACAGACGGTTAAGACTGCATCACACCAATAAAATTTAGGCACATTCATATGAAACATCAAGGACCGTACAATATCCAGAAGATGCCTATATTTACGTTCAGCAACCCCATTCTGTTGAGGGGTATAGGCACAACTAGTATGATGTATTATACTATGTTTAAAGCAGAAATCAGGAACAGCTGTTTGAACATATTCAAGAGCATGATCAATACGTAAGTCCTTAATGGAAACTCCATACTGAGTAAAAATTTCTTTAAAGAACCCTTGAAAAATACTAAGAAACTCAAAATGTTCTTTAATTATATAAAGCTAGGTCATCCTAGAAAAATCATCCACAAAGGTTACAAAATAAGAAAACCCTAACCTATTGGGGATATGACAAAGGCCCCAAATATCATAATGGACTAAAAAAAAGGGGTAGAACTCCTACGAATATAACTAACAGGGAAGGATGAACGGTGATGTTTCCCTAATTCACAGACCTCACATTGAAGAGTCAAGAGAAACTTGTAACTAGGGATAAGAACTTTCATCTTAGACAGAGACAAATGACCTAGCCAGTGGTGCCATTGAATAGGGGTGGCAATAGAGGTAGTAGCAACAATAGGAAAATGATCAGTATGCTCCATAGACTAGCATGCTCACGTCCGCCACCAATCATCTCCTTGGTCCTGAGATCCTGAAAGGTACAATGGGAAGGGAAAAATGTAGCAACACAGTTAAGAGATTTAGTTAGTTGACTAATAGATAAAAGATTAAGAGGTAAATCACGTACATGTACAACAGAAGGTAAGGACATAGAAGGAGTAAGAGAGACATGACCATACTGAGAAGTAGTAGTGGAAGAGCCATCAGCAAGATAAATAGTAACAGGCTTGTCGGTGGCATGAAGAGGAAAAAAGACAGAGGACTTACCAGCCATATGACAGGTGGCACCATAATCAATGATCCAAAGATGAGGAGAGGTGTGAAAAAGGAGGGCAAATGTACCTATCAAGGTTTAAAATCTCGTGTCACAGAGGAATCTCGGCCTCCTCTGAAACCGAGAACTCGGCGAGATCTCGCCGAGACAATGTAAAAACACCGAGACAGTGTAAAAAGGTTGTCTTAGTGGTGTTTAGGTGGCCAAAACTCATTTTTTAGGCCTCAAACTTCAAGGGAACCTCATTTTTGCATACATGAAAACATTTAGAGCTAAAATTGTAAAAATAATGACTTTTTGTAGTTGTTTGGGTTTACACCCACGTTTTAGTAGTAAACGCTGAAGTCTGTGGTAAACTTAGGCTAATATTGACTATTATACTCAATCAAATATGGCAAAGGAGACAATAACATAGTGCATTAAGGGAATGAGAGACAAAATAACACTTCATTATAAATCATTACATCATAATTCAAATGTTCAATACTAGATGATCCCATAGTCTCCATAAGCCCATAGTCCACAACTCCACAATGCACATACAATGTCTAATAATACGTAGAGTGTCGTAGATGATCCATCCTACTATCATCATACATTCTACAAACCTTTGTTTTTTCTCTCATAACCTCGTGTAAAAATCTCATTTTTGAGCAAGAATCTTACCTTCAACGGTTGATACAAAGCTCCCACAGCAATCCCTGCAGTCCGAAGCACCACCGAAAACAAATTTAAAGATCAAACCGAGAAAAAATGAGGAAGAAATCAAGTTTTCTTCAAAAAAGTAGAGAAAACACCAATTTACTTGTTCTCATTGAATTCTCTACCGAGAACAGGGCATAGGCCATTTTATTCATTTCGAAAAAAAGGTTAAAAAGCAATTTCTCTCCAAGATCTCACAAGAAATTGACGAAATTAGTCGAAAACACCGAGATCTCGCCGAGATGAGTTATCGACCCCAATTTCGTTTCGGCTAGTGTCAAGACTAGCGAGATTACGGCGAGATCTCGGCGAGATTTTAAACCATGGTACCTGTATGGGCTAGGGTAGCAGTAGAAGAGGAACCAGTAGCCTCAAGTCGTTGAATCCAACGAAGGAGGGTCTCGTACTGGGCAGATGATGGAGGCTTGGAGCAGGTGTGGACGGTGGAGCTGGCACAGCAGGGGATGCATCGTCAATGGTTACAGTATAAACTAAATTATCAGCCCATTCAGGATGGCCAAACTTGTCCCAACAGGTATCAATGGTATGGTTGGTCTTGTAGCAATGAGTACAATAGCGGGCAGACTTATCAGACGGTGGTCTTCCAGAACCACGACTAAGTGCACCACGACTACGACGACGGGTAGAGCCACAACCTCAAAGGGAGGAACCACAACCACGACCAACAAACAAGGCAGATGTATCTTTGGGAAAAGAGTCACTCTGAGGAACCAGACATTGGAGACGAAAGAAGATCTCACTCAAGGAAGGTATGGA
Source organism: Protea cynaroides (assembly GCA_028583415.1). Lineage (NCBI taxonomy): Eukaryota > Viridiplantae > Streptophyta > Magnoliopsida > Proteales > Proteaceae > Protea > Protea cynaroides. The sequence goes on along the minus strand of CM053274.1, from coordinate 40,100,393 downwards.
TGCACCAATAAGAAGCTGACTCTTGACAGCCTGATACTCAGGAGAGAGACCAGCCAAAAATTTTGCCACATAAAACTCAGACTGTTGGGCCTTTAACTTATTTATATCAGTGGTAAGAGGCTGCACAACTTGGATTTCCTAAATAAGATCTTTGAAACCACCATAGTAATCAGTCAGGGATTTGTCACCAATAGAATAGGTGAACAACCTCTCATAAAGGTCATAAATATAGGAAACATTCTTATCTTAGCCATAGGCCTCTTGTAAATCAACCCAGATGGCTTTAGCAGTATTGTGAAACATCACAGTAGGTAAGATGGAAGGTTCAATACTATTCCACAACCAAATTTGAACCATAGAGTTGTCACGAAGCCAGGTATTATAAATCTTAACAAACTCAAGATCTTTAGCATCACAAGTAGGAGCATCTTCAAACAACAGTTGTACTTTATCCTTAGACAGGATGTAGGCTTTGATCGCCTGAGCCCATAGAAGATAGTTTGAAACCCTTCTCAATTTTATAGAGATTATATGAACCACTGTAGGCTTGGAATCAAACATCATGGATAAAATAAATACCAAACAACACAATCAAGCTATATAAATTGTTCTTTTTTCACTCAGTTCAACCAACCAAAAGGCCAAAGGAGATAAGGCTCAAAGTAAAGCAAGGGTTGGTGGTGGTAATAGGGTATATATATATATATATATAAGAATAAGAAAAACAATCCAAAGTCTCGGTTCAGCCGACTGAGTGGCCAAAGGAAAGAAGGGCTCAAAAGGGGTGGCGGAAATAGTAGTAGGGTAGTAAAAAAAAAAAAATTATTAGTTGCTTAACACATGAATCAACAAGAAGATGATCGAGAAGTTAAGATCAAACTATTGACAGTATAGTAGAAGAGAAGTAAATTTCGATCACCTAGCAGCACCAAGAGAGGTAGTACATAGTTAGAGCAAAAATATCAAATGTCTATCAAACCGAAGCTTTGATAAATGATAGCCAAGGATCTAGTGCTTTGATACCATGTAACAATTCCACAAAGAGATAACCAACAAGTTCACAAACCAGAAAAAGAGAGAAGAAGATTGAAGATATCAAGAAAAGAAGGAAAGAAAAAGATTTCGACAGCAGCAGAGTGCTACAACCAAAATCGATAAAAAGAAACTCTCCTCTCTACCACTTATATTTATAAAGAATGAATTGCATCAATTTCAAAGAAAGTTTCTAAAATAAGAGAAGACATTGATGCGGGATCCGGGTTGAGAAAACCCCAATTAGATCCGCTAGTAGGCCCACCCAAACAATAATCAATTTAAGTAATAATATGATTGGCAGATTTGCAAATAACCAGACCTCAACAATTAAGGATGAAACAAACAAGACCTATGGCAGAATTGTAAATAAACTCAAAACTCAACCAGTAGTGGCAGTTTTGTAATTAATCAAAAATATGAAATAACTCTAAAGAACCAAACAGAGCTTTAGGACCATAAGGCAATGCTGGAAATAAACTGTTAACTCGGGCAAATCTGGAAAACAGAGATAACTTCAAGCTTCTTCAAGCTCACAACATCAGGATCAGTTACGGTAGAGACCAGTTAACCAATTTTGAAACACAGCCCTAAAACCTGATGCAACCATTCAGAAACTCTAGGATTAGAGTTTCCTAGACCTGATTAGATGATTCAAACCAATAAATCTTGATTGAACAGTTTGCTGATTCAACTTGAACAAGTCCAAGAACATGCGCAGAAACAAGGCATCAAATCTGAACCTGGATTGAGTTCTGTTAGCAAGGGGGTTTCAGCAACAGTAAACTCCAGGGATGATATCGTCCTAGGATAGAGATCCAATCCCCAAGGTTTCAGAATGAGTGGAAGAGGGTTGAGGGATCTCGAAGGGGTTTTTGTGGGCTGGGGTTACCGGCAAAACAGGGGAGGAGAAGAGAGGAAGATGAAGGAAAAGGAAGAAAAGAAAAGAGGGAAGGAGAGGTGGAACGAGAGGGGATTCTTGGCCAGCAGGCCTGCACAATCACAAAACTGAAACTTCAATTCATTCATAAAATTCTTCTTCAAAATATTCACTACCGAATACTCTATTACATGCTTTTATAAAGGAAAATACTTTCTAAACTAATTGGATTAATTTTAGTAATCAAATAATATCTCTATGGAATAAAATTACCCAAAACAGAAATAATAACTAAGGAAACCCAAATTGAAACTTCCTAATTCTAAATTATTTCCCTACCAACCCTTTCCAGACCAAAAGGTTGGTTTGGGTTTGAGCCGGTCCAGGTTTGGCTTAGGTAGCCAAATCGGCTCATATCGATCCATCCATGATATTGCTACTACATCAAACAGAAAAAGAGAGATACAATAAGCGAAAAAGTAAATAAACCAAACAACCCAAAAAGGAAGTCATTAAGCTCGATATCGCTAGGCGGTAATTACCGCTAGCGATATCGAATGGGCCCATTTTGGGCTCATATCGTAACAAAGTTTCAACTAATTTTCTTAATGTTGTCTATCCAATTAATTTTTTTTTTTTAGCTAATGATCTGAAAATTTTTATTAGAAAAATAAAAAGAACAAAGAATTACAAAGGTATGGGAACAATCTGAAGCATACCTCGGCAACAACCGTTGAAAGCAATCAGCAAAGGATGCAAGCCACCCGTCATTACAAGAACTCTGATCCAACACCGGCCGGACGTTCCCAATACAACAATTATTGCTCCACGTAAACTTCGATCCCTTGGACACTAGGGGTATCAACGGAACCGAATCCACCATCGCAGAGAACTCTACAACCGCCCCAAATTAAAACGCCCCCTTTTTTCATTTGCAAACAAGCAGACATTGAAATCCCTAGTTACTAACCATGGCCCAACCGGAGCGCCAAGGATTAACAAATCCACCCAAAAATCACAATGCGCTCCTCGGAAGCACTTAGCATGCACAAAGGATATAAGATGCGACTCTCCTTGGGGAAAAAAAAAAAAAAGAGAACGAAATCTATTGATCCAATATCAACACTGTCATCAAATTAGAAATACCCCTCCTCCATATAACCCACAAATTTTCCAGCTTATTAACTCGAACATTATGAAAAAAAAGTCCACCGAGTACCCTAAGCCATGAAAAAAACCCCTTTGGGAAATTTTTCGAAGCCATCAATGGCTCCCCACCCAACACACACCACATCAGGTCGATGCTCTTTAAGGAAAACTTTCAACATCGTTCTCAATTTCGGATTCGGTATATCCCTTATATTCCAATATAGGACCTTAATGGGGAAACCAAGCTATATTGCTCCCCCTTGCGAGGCCGACCCCAGCGACCCCTACCACGTTGAACTACCGTGAAGCTACCAGTGGTGGCCTGCAAGACTACATCATCTGCCTGGACCTCTGGAAGGTGCACCTCAGCCACGCTGCCCAATGCGCTAGTGGAAAGAGCTTCTGATCCCGCTCCTAAAACAGGGACCGTAAGAATTCCAACAACACCACCTCCCCTATTGGGGTACTCCCCCCACCTCTAGCTACCGATCCACCCAAATCTGACTGCACCCCATCCATTGAACTTGCCACACCTCAATGTTGACCACCACTAAAGCTTCCCCCCATTAGAGACACCAATGGAGTCCGATCCTCCATTTCCTTAAATACCACCGCCACAAGCCCCTCAAAGCCAGCCTCATCAATAAGACACCCACCGTCCTCCACAACTGTAATGGGACTGGATCAACCAAGCCATCTTATCGGCATCCTCATCACCATCATCCCCACTGCCATCACCTTTGTCAATCGAGCATCGACTCTCGCCCTCCTGACTCAAATCAGCCCAAGAGTTTTTTGCCCTTCAGAACTGGTGTGGTTGTCCTTTGAACACCACCAACAGGAGCGCCTCCCTGCTCCCCTACGTCAACCTCCACAGCCGGAGCTTTCTCAACAACAAGGTCTGTCGCCAGTAAAGAGCATGAACCCGATTGATGCCCAAACTTCAAGCACTTTGCACGCTTCACCGGAGGGTCCTCATAGATAACAGACTGTTTAAAAAAGAGCTGACTAGCAACACCACCTTGAGCCCTTCCCACCAACACTTCCTTCGGTAGAGGCATCTTATGGTCCAATTCCATGCAAACTCGTGCAAAGTGGCCAAGAACTCCCGCTTGAGTTCGTTTATCCATCAAGAAAGGCCTCCCAATGGCTTTAGCTATAGAAAACAATATCATCTCAGCCCAGTACTCCATGGGGAGATCTTGGAAACGAACTGGTGGCAAAGGGGTTAAGACATATCAAATTAACAAGCCCTCTTTACTACAGATCTCTAATCAGTCCAATACAAAAATCTGCAGAGAAAAATAATAGAAAAAAATTCTTATCTGGAAATCCGACCGTCAGAAATTGATGAAACTTTGATTGAATGGCCTTTATAATAGTTATGAACACCCTTCAAAATATGAGAATGATCCGAAAAGAATTGAAGGAGCTATGAGCTTTGTAACCTTGCTGTACCTGGTGCCGCCAAAACCTGGGCAGGTTCAAAAGGATGTCGGCTGCTGATTTGGTTTTTACTTCCTCTAATTGGTGCTGAGTGTTTCACATATAACCAGCAACAAAGAACAAAATAGGAATATTGAATGCAAATGAACAAAGGAAATAGAGTTCGGTTGAGTCTCACAACCTTGGAGACTCAACCAGAAAATAGGAGTTCACTCTCTTTTTTTCTGGAAAATTCTCTCTACTACAGCCAGCCTGCATTCTCTTTATTTATAGCTTTGAAACATTACAAATAAAATAGGAAATAACGAAATTTGGAAAAGCTAAACCTCCTTTATAACTTAGGAAGTTTCTAAAACATAGAAATAGGAAAGTTTCTAAAAACTGGAATTAGGAAACTCGATTTTAGGCAAGTCTTAGTCTCCAAGCAACTAAAACTTCTAAACTAACTAGCCTAATTTTTAGGAAACTAAACAACGGAAATAAGTAAACTGAAAATTAGGAAACTAATCAAAAGAGTCACTAACTAATGTTGTTGGTATTGTTCACGTGAACAGTACCGCATGAACAGTGTTCACGTGAACAGTGTGGGCTAGGCCTGGGCCCATGTTGACGGTACCTTGGGCTGGTTGCTTCTTGGACTGCATCACGAACCTACTACAAGTGATGAGAAATCGACTGCTTGTTAACATTAAAATCTGATTCCCAGCGTTGGAAGCGCAGCACCTATCCCTTCACCCTAGTAGGACTTCATTTCCACACAAATGACATATTCCCCTAAGAGAAAACCAGAAAATTAGGAATCCCTTCCCTAGTGACACCATCTCGAATCGAATCGGTCCCTAAAGAGCAGCCACAAACAGGGAGATCTCCTTTAATGAAAGACACCTCGTATTCAAACGACCTATCAATGCAAACTGATACCTTCGAACCTGACGCTCATAAGCATCATGTGGAATAGTCACCCGGGTTATCCCTTGAACAACAAGATCCGACAGAGAGTTGATATCAGGAAGAGTTCCACCCCAAGTAACTGCTGCCAAACTGCGAGGCCAAGCAGCAGCCGCACTGCCATGTGCCGGCACCCCAAATGAAGCTGCTGGACCACCTTCCATATTCAAATGCAGACCTGGAGCAATATTGGGCACAGCAGCCCTAGCCACCCCAGCCTCCTCGACAGACCTTTGATCACTACCCTCACCGGCAACCACTTCAACCGCCAAAACCGAAGCACATGCCTGACCTGCCTACGACACTTCCCCCGTCACCCCCTCAATTGTGATTAACGGAAGACCAAGTTAAGTATGAATTCCAGCCTTCTCGACTCCATGGCAGAACCCCTCCCTGGATTGCGTACTCATTGTCCCTCTCAGAAGAGATGAACCTCCCCTTCACCACCTACCCCAACCTGTGTCAATGGCTCCACTTGCCGAATACCCCCATTCCCCACAACTGGAGCCAGAATTCCTAGACCCAGAAATCCCCCAAGATCAAGCCATCCTTTGTCAACACGATAAGAAGAAGAAGCAGCCACCGCCGGCGAAGAGCCAACCGTGGCCGCCATAGCATGGTAGTCGAAGAGGATTTGCATGAAACCCTAGAATCGTAGAGCCCTCCGCCTTTAATTCCAATAGTTGTTTTTCTCAAAAATATTTTAAGTAATTAATCATTATCCAGATCAATTCATCTATACATGCTAAAAATATTTTAATCTTCTTTAAAAATTATTTTAAATTTTTAAGTTTTGTAGAGAAAAAGACTCCACTTGCCTGTAATAAAATTATTTTCAACTGGGACCTATACCTGCCGCATTGACGGCTGGCTTGGAAATTTGATTGTTTGGTGCCCAGGTCATCATCCAGATTATCCACTGGTCAAATAAAAGAATAGAAATGTCACGTGCCAAATATAACACCAGTGACAAAAACCATGTGATAACTGGCATCCAATAAGGAGTAAACATATTCCAAAGAGTTCACTGCGCCTTTGAAATGATTTACTTATGCTTCTACCATAGTGGCTACATGATGTAGGAAATATTCAAGACCCGCAGGTGTATCTTATAGTACAAGAAAAACACTAGATTCTTTAAGAACTTCCCCTTCTCAAGATTAAAGAAGTAATAGGAAAAATTTTGAAATTTGCAATCAAAATCACAGCTAGAATAACTCAAAAATAGCGAAGGAAGCAGTTAAAGTATCTAATTCAAGTTAAAAAGGATAAGAAGAACTAAGTTTCAACCACGTATTCTTCTAGTGTTTGGCTTTAAATAACCCAAAGTATCTCATAAAGCTCTGACGTATAAAGAGAAGAAGATGAGCAACAGCTCAAATTCAGTATCATTCAAAAAGAAATGGAAAAGAAGAAAATGCTCAACCAAAACCACCAAGATGTGGCCTGGATAAATGTTTTTTATGTCTTTAGTGAGATGATCTATTACAAATTGGGAACTCAAAACAAAGAAAGCACCTTTATACTAATTATAACACAGCTTAATTAATCCTCCTAGAAAAGTAAAGAAAAACCAACTATAACCAATTCTAAGACTGTAAAAAACAATAAATTAACAAAGGATTGATCTCATGCATCTCATATACAACACCCACATATACATGAGAACTTGTGTTTGTGTGAGGGTTTTTTTTTTTTTTTTTTTTTTTGGGGGGGGGGGAGCTTAACAAAAACCTATTACCTGCATGTTCCAAATAGTTTTTACATCAAGGGAAAAAAACTTAATCTATTCAGAAGAACTTTTATCAGAAAGGGAAAACTACCTTCAGCACCCCAAGAAGAACTGAGACCCGGGTAGCATCAGATGCTGCGGAAAAGCCTGCACTCTGAAACAACAATTCATTAAGAATGAAGCACATGCTAATAGTTGTGACAGTATAGAAATTTGCCAATCAATACCCCATTAGGATATCAATTCATGCTTTTGAAAAATGGCTATCATAAAACTAAATTCAATATTGTTTGATATTGAGAAACGTCAAATGTTTCTTGAGAATGGTTGGATCCACCACACATGCAACACATATTGCCACTCTACCCGCTGGATTCAACTACTCTGTGGTTCAATTTTCTCAATACTCCATAAAATAATACATACTAGTCAGAGTCAGGGAAAGAAGAGCTAAGGCTGCGTCCCTCCCCAGACCCTGCAGTGTTGGGATCCTCGTGCACTGGGTACGCCCTTTTTTACTAGTCAGAATCAAGGAACTAATTTTCATCTAGATGCCAGGAAACTGCAGCAGAAGCTTGGAAGAAAGTTCACTTAAAAATTATTAAAAAAAAAAAAAACAGAATTGTTGTTGGTGCTGTTGTTATTTGTACTAACAAAATTGAAGAATTAAAAAAATTTATTTTAAGTGTTTTTAGAGCATAACCTCGAATATATTATGAGCAGTAAAGGAGATGGAGGGTGTGAAATCATGCTCTAATAGATTACGAGCAGTAAAGGAGATGGGTATGAACTCTACGATTTCTAGAAAGCAAATTCTTAATAAAAGCCAAAAGCAAAGAAGCATGAGAATCAAGAATAGAAACTGAATTCTCTCTCCACATCGTTGTTCTCTCAGTCCATTCACTTGGCCCTAGCGTTGCTCATGACTGCTATGGACTTACGCTGGACAAGCTGGGTTTTCATTTCTCATATTGTAGCTGCAGCTGGTGGAGAAGTGTTTTGGTAAAGTTTAAACAATACTTATGTGGAAGAGGATCAGGATGAGGCCATTCAATTGGTTTGTTTCAATTTTCTGTCCAAGGCCCAGCCATTTCTTCCCAGGAGAATCAAAAAGACCTTACTTACAGGCTTTGCTCTTTAATAAGGCCCTTTCACTCCCAAGGAAGACCATTATAGGGAAGTCTTAGTTCATGCATCTTCCATCTATTCTGAATACCGTCCACAATTCACAAAGACCTTGCAACCTACATTTGAACTTCAGAATGATGACGTGTCATGTAAGTGTAGTTCAAGTTCCCAAATTCATGGATGATTTTGCATGCATCACGAATTTCTTAGATCAAATCACATGTGGGGTACCACATACTCAAGAGATACAATACAAGGTTTATATGTCCAATAATTGTCATAGTCAATGGCTCAATGCATGACTTCAAAACAAAGACCAAATTTTAGTTTCTTTTACTCGCAAAGATGAATTAAATGAAATCAATGATCAATAACAATAAAAAGCAAGAGAAAATTTTCTTTTCCTTATATCAAAGCCAATCATTTACCTGAAGAATTGTTGCAGCATAGTACAATACACTTGGTTGGCCTGTGATCTGCCATGAAAGATTATAAGGAGGAATAGAGGATACGTAATTATCTTACAACAAAGAAACTAACATAATGATGTTACCTGCTGAAAAAGGACTAGTCCTCCACCAATAAAAAGGGCCTTTAAGCATTTCCCCGTGAAAATCTCCCCCAGTGTAGCTTCTTTTTCTTGTTCACCATAGGAAATCTCAGCCAGAATCTCATTTACTTGTTCTGGAGCTGAATCACCAATGAATGGACCCCTCAACCGGCACAAACAGTGGATCGCTTTTTCTTTTAAATCCTGCATATTTCCTTTCCCCTGTATTGCGCATAAAAGAAGCCATCGAGGTGATGGTGGTAGCCACCACACTCCGATTCCCATAATGAGTGATAGTGGGATGCTAGTTCCATACATGATGCGCCATCCTGCTACAATATCAATTTCAAGACTGCCAATTCCATAACCTAACTGCATAACAAATCCAGCACTCAGTATTTGCAGAATGTGATTTGGTTTTGGGATCTAAATAGTTCAAATAAACCATCGTATAAAAACTGGGTAGAGGATCATGCTATACAAGAGGAAAATGACAAAACAAAATGTTTGAGTTGGTTTAAATCTTATCAAGGCCTGCATTATGCCAAATATTTCTTTCTAAAACAGGGTTGGGAAGTTCTCAGTAATTTTGGAGCACTTACAAGCATTCCAATAACAATGAAGAACTCTTTCAAAGATATCAGTTGACCTCGTATTTGAGTTGGAGCAGTCTCAGCAATGTACATTGGAGCAGCATGCATTGCCTAAAAGATCAAAGATCTGAAAATTACCTATCTTATCCACTAAAAGAAGAAACAGACTTTCTTAAACAAACATTAAGATATAATACAGAAAATTTCAATGAGTTCCACTGTGCTGCTTCTTTCTTGGTTGTTGAACAAGTAAAGTTTTGTTTGGTTATACAAAAGATCAGACAAATTGAAATGCCAAGATTTTTTAAATAGTATTCCTTTGTAAACATATTGTAGAATTTTCTCACCCCATTCCCTACCTTACCACCATAATCGTTTCCAAAAATAAGAGTTCGCTAATACGGTCTCCTAGTATTTCCTTGTTTCTTTCCATTAAAATATGTTATTGTCTGGATACGATCACCACAATTCAAAGGGAATATATATATATATATATATATATATATATATATATATATATATATATATATATATATATATATATATATATATATACGTCCCAGTGCACGAGGCTCCTGCTACTGCAGGGTCTGGGGAGGGTAGAATGTACGTAGCCTTACCCCCACAACGTGGAGAGGCTGTTTCTGTGTTTCGAACCCGTGACCACCAGGTTGCAATATGACAACCTTACCGTCACACCAAGGCTCGCCCTCATATATATATATATATATATAAACTCTGAATGAGAAGATAAATTCAAAGGGAAGAAAACACAGACATTATTTCCTGACAAGACCATATATGTGTTCTTACAGTGGAAGACTGGACTCTCATATGCACAGACAAGAACATGCAAAAGGGCCTCGTAAAGAGTGTCATTAACCTAATGCAATTCTGATATCCCCCTTTCGAAAGGACCAGGGAGGATGTATTTGGTTTGGTCCTGATCTCCATCATTTATCACATAAAACAGCCGCCCTTAGACTCGAACCCACATTTTCATGCTGGCATCCCTGGCTTATAACATCACACCAAATGATGGCACCTACATGCAGGAAAACTGTAAGTGCAAATTAAGGGGTCTCCTCTCCCAGGCTCCAATGGTCCAACATGGCAGCACCTTAAATGCTAATGCAGGGTATTTTGGTCTTTCTCCTGCCTTGTGTACTCCAAGATGGTACAACCTAAAGCAACCTCAATCCAGAAAAAGAGAAAGGGCAAAGTATGGATGGAAGCACAGCAGTTTTGGCATCCTACTCCAACCCAAACATATCATAGGTCTGGAAAATGAAATCCGTATCTGTTGTGATAGCAGAACAAAATATCTACCCTACTCTAAATATTGTGAGGCAGACTGGGGTATGATACAACTGTATAAAAAACGAAAACCATACAGTAGAAATGGGACAGCAAAGGAAACATAGTAATCCCCCCCTCCATGTGCGCGCCCCTATTAAATAAGAGTTTCATGAATAGGGATCACAGTAAATTGCTAGATTAAGTGTATGAAAACATGTAAAGATGGTTATTAACATGCATTTTAAGATATCTGTATGGAAATATGAGTTTTTATATGAAGTGCAGCTAATTTTCTAGATTCTCTAGATTGACTTGTTTGAGAATTTGAGAATTTCAACATTTTCAGCGTCCTAGGTTGATGAGGCTATGAGCTTTATTGTTAGGGAGAATTTCAGAAGCAAAAATCCTACACCTTCTGTTTGTCCAATGGAAGTCATGAATAAGGGGGGGATTCCCCTTCAAGAGTCATCTACGACTCTACGTCATCTATGTAATGTGTGTCATTGATAGGTAATAACCAATCCAAAAATTGGTCATATTTTAACATCTACGGGGCATGGGTTTTAATTCTTTGGGTTTGATTTGTAATGGGTTGATTATGAAGTCCAAAATTGGGGATATAAAGGTATGTACAATAATAGATATTTAATTAGTAGTGGGGTCTATTAGGAAATGTAGCTGATTAGTAGTGTGGGACCCAAGTTGGCTAGAAGGCTTAGGCTTCACAGTCCTTGTTAATTAAGTTAGTCTAGCTACCTAAGAGTTTTAGATTTAGGAGTTTTTTTTTTTTTTCATATAATTACGTAACTCCCTCCCCATGACAATGGTTAATGGAATATATACAAAGTTTGGATTTGAGTTGGCAGCCAAGAGAAGGCTTCCTCTTTCTCTCTCCTTCACTCTCCCCCTCTTCTCCTCTCCTCTTCATTCTTAACAGTTCCCAGTATTATTCACAGTCCAGAACAGCCCCCTATTCTTCTCTTTCTTCTCTTCTTTATTTTCTCTTTCTCCTTATTGCAGGCTGCTGAAATCAACAACCCAGCAACCCTTGTCCACCTGGTTTGTCAGGAAAATAGCCTAAATTTGCACCTGTGTTGCAACCAATCGATTCTATAGTATTGGATGGCTATTGACTACATCAATAGGAGTATCATTTGTTCGACATATAAAATCAATAGCAAAGTATTGAGAAGTATATATAAAGGGCCAATCATCCTCACTCGTAACAGAAGTTGATTGAATATTTGCACAAATGAAACTATTTGGGGCTATAGCTCTTCCAGTCGTTGAAACCCTAGGAACATATGATGCCTTTCACATCTTTCTTCTTTCCTTATTTTACTTTTAATTACTGTTCATGGGGAATGTTCAAACTACAATCCAAAAAAAAAAAAAAAGACTTCTACCTTTTGGCACTATCTTCAGCCCTTTAGATTCTTAATAATTAAAAATGCCAGGAAAAAATCTTTCATAGAATTCTCTCAAACACATTATAAAAAAGGTTCAGAAAACCTTCAAAAACATATGCTCCACAAAAGCATTTGGAATTAAAACCAGAATCATTGCCCTCTTTCTCAACCTAGTTCAAATTCCAACTTAACAAATCACTTTCAAGTCCCTTTCCATAAACTAGCTATCATTGACCTCCTGGAACCAGCTATTCCCTCAATCCATCTTAAAGTACAACACAGAACAAGATGGAGAGAAGATTCAGCATCTTAGAGATGTAACAAGCAGACGGTTAGAATGCAATGGCATTAGCAGTGATCTTTCAAAGTCTCCTTCCTGCTAACCCTACTCATATAATCCTTTCAGACGCAGAACCTAATCTCTCTCTTCCCCCACCCTACAAGAGTGTGTCTGTATGTCTATTTTTGCACATGGGTATCAATTGAGAAAATTGAGAAGCAAAAGACAGCAGAAACTTTGATAGCAAAAAGTGTATAGTGCAAATTACCAATCCAATTCCAATACCATATACAAAGCGACCAATCACCAGCACAAGAAAATCAGGTGCTAAAGATGTTATTAGAGCTCCAACAAGATACAGCAAGGAGGACAGAATCAATTCCCGCCGTCGTCCTTCAGTTAAAAACTCACATTTCAGATTTCAATAAATGAAACTTAAAATATCATTAATTCCAAAACCAAGAACAAAAAGTTTATGAAGAGCAAACCTAGAAAGTCAGCAATGGTAAAAGCCAAACAAGAGCCAATCAACGCCCCATATAGTGAACCACTGACCTACATACCATAAAAGCATCCTAATTAATAAGAAAAATAAGATGAAAATATGCCAAAATAAACCAATGCTTCATGCCATAAAGAGAGCAATAATAGCAAACATCAGATATCAACTTACAACAAGCCCAACTTCGACAGAAGATAAGTTGTACCATGTTGTTCCACTTAATGTGGATGACTGCCAGGAAAAAAAGCTGTTAGACACATATGTTGAACCCCATATGGGATTCATATGAAAATAAATAAATTACCAACCATGATCAATTCATCAATTTCCATACTCATCATAAAAAACTAAAATTACTGACATTCATTTCACTCAAACCAAAGAAAATTCCGTAATAGAGAGAAATGTCACTGCCAAGCAAGAGTAATCAAGTCCAGCTGCTTGAGATTTGTAATTGGAAATCCTGGCACATACACAAGTGCCTGATGCAAGCACCATTTATCTGCCACCCTAAGATTAAACTGTATAAGAAAAAAAAAATTGTACTGTGGCCTGTGGATATTTCATTAATTAACAAACCCTCATTCTTCTGGTCCTCAATTATTGTAAAGGGGTAATAAGTAAGATTTTGAATGAGATTGCAGCACATTGATGCACATAGTTTCATTGTTCAGGCCTACCTAGCCAACAGCACTCTATAAACAAAATAACTTTTATATAAGTCTTCTAAGAAAAAAGAAAAAACTAGAACAACTCAGGATGGACACATGATTGACCACAGATGAACACAACTAATAAGTGAATAACCAATCTGTATATTTTGTAAAGTAAGCAGAAAAGAAAAGCTTTATGAGTTGTAAACAATCTGTACATATTACAGAGTAAGGAGAAAAGAAAAGCTTTGTGCCTGATTAAGACTAGAATGTTTGAGCTGCCACAACTTGGATTCAATAGCACAAAGAAGAATTGATTCTCTGAAATAAACCTCCTAACCACGTAAAGAAAATTGACATGCTAAGACAGTGTGGAGAAATGGCACTTATAATAAGAATGTATAATTTGACTGCGAATAAAACGATTATCATCCTAAAGCACAGAATTTTAATCACACCATACCTCTAAAGAAATTTTAGCACCAGATGTGGCCCCAATGTCGTAGCCATATAGCACTCCTCCGAGAGCTGGGAATAAAAACCTAAAGCTTACCGAGTTACTCATTCGTTACATTCATAAAAGAAGAAATAAAAAAAAATTCTATTTTTTCACTTAAATAACAGCCACAAAACTTAAATCTATCATCTTTCTGTAGTATTTGAACATATATAGAACCTACATACAAAAACAATAGTTAGTTGCATGAGATAGGGTTCAACACATGGTAAACTCTAGAAGGAATGACATACATGAGAACTATATGAAAAAGTTAGAGGTCTGTACTGCAGGAAGTGAGATGCATTTTTGCTTCTTTCGAAAGCTCTATGATATGCACAATTCCCAGTGGTGAGTTGCTAGCACATCACATGTAACAAGTCCTTGTTATGTAATGGCAAATTAAGGGATACTAGAAGTTAAGACATTACAAACGTATTAATTTATATGCAGAAAATAATGGAGTACATCTCAAAAACAAAAAGAAATGGAGTCTAACCACTAGTGATGCAATCATTCTCGGTTATAGTAATCAATCAAAGACGACTAGTGAACGGTATAATGGAGGGAGAAAGATCAAACAACAGAAGATGAGAGGGGAGGGAGTGATCGACCTTTCTCAGGTCTAGGGTATCTCACCCTCTTTGCTTCTCACAGATACACAACACATATCAATTCTCAATAATTCTTCGCTGCCTCTTTACGTAGGCATTACATTGCTTAAATAGCCAAAATACAAGACTAAAACCGGTATGCCTAAAATTGGCAACCTTATTACATGAAAATAAAAAGTAGGTAAAATACTCTTGCCAATATTAAATAAAAATCATTCCATTATTAACCAAATGTCACCCCCAAACCTACCAACCTTTGTAAGATTCCATAGTTGTGGATATTCTTCTCAAGATTGCTAACAATCAATCAAGACTTTCCAAAGGTGATCGTAAGATTCCATAATTACGCATATTCTCCTCAAGATTGCTACAATCAATCAAGGCTTTCCAAAGGTGAACCTTCCATGCGTGGTAACTTCTTTGTAGGATAAAAAATAAAAAATAAAAATAAAAATAAAAATAAATAAAGATAAAAAATCCATACAAAAATCAGTAGGGGTCAAATGTGAAACAGCGGTTCATTTGGTCCTATGATGATACTTGAGCTTGAACCGATCTACATCAGCTCCCCCCGACTTAAAATCATTCGACTCCGATGAATATAGGGTGGACATGTAATGCTCATAGAGGTCGGGATAGAGACGTTGAAAATCATCAGCATGGATCCACGTGCATTCCATGGGGACCGGTTCTTCCATTTGACGAGGAATAAGGGATACCCGCCATGACAAGAGGAAACCAGCTTGTCATCAATAACAGTTTCAATGTCATCACTCGGAGGACCCATGAACTGAGGCAGGCAGAGAACCAACTCCTCGTCACCTTCATCAGTATGGTGGTCCGTATACAGGGTTAGGTCGGCCACGTTGAAGACGGGTCCAGTCTTCATGTGAGACAGTAAATCAAGCATGTATGCATTGGGACCAATTCGTTTCAGTACCTGAAAGGGTCCCATCTGACGCGGTCATAGTTTAGGGTTTGTACCTGGCGTAAGTCACTAAGCGGCGATACGAACCGGAACTAAATCACCCGAGGCAAACTCAACAGAAGGCCGATGGCGGTCGGTGGCGGCATTGTAGGAATCAGTGCTTATTGCAATGCGACGGCATACATCTGTGTGAACCTCCGTGATATGTCGCAAAAATTCATCAGTCTTTAAACTTACACGAACTGAAGGAGGGAGAGTAACGAGACCGATTGGTCGTCGAGGTTGTAAGCCGAGCACAATCTCAAAGGGGGTACAGCCTGTGGTTCGGTTAACAGAGCTGTTGGGAGCAAACTCAGCGACGTCCAAGACCAAAGGCCATGATTGGACATGGTTACGAACCAAACAACGAGGGAGATTTCCAAGGCTACGGTTGACTACTTCCGTTTGGCCATCTTTTTTGGGGATGGAAGGCGATAGAGAACTGCAACTTTGTGTTTGTCTTCATCCACAATGTCTTCCAAAAGTAACTGGTGAAACGAACATTCCAATCCGAAATAATAGATTCAAGGAGGCCATGTAGACGTACTACTTCTTTAAAAAAGATCTTGGCAACATGGCTAGCATCAGAAGTCTTGCGACAAGGGATAAAATGTGTCATTTTGGAGAACCGGTCGACCACGACAGGAATGGAATTATGACGTTCACGAGTGGACAGAAGACCCAACACAAAATCCATACTAATGTGTATCCAAGGGGCACGGGGAATTGGTAATGGAGTGTACAAACCCGTATTTAGTTTTGTCCCCTTTGCAATCTGACAGGTACGACATTGTTGGATAACAAGGTGCACATCATTCTGCAAATGGGGCCAATAATAGAGATCCGATATGAGAGAAAGAGTTTTGTCCTTCCCAAAGTGCCCGCCCATACCGCCTCCGTGGAGCTCTTGTATCAAATACTGTGGCAATGACCCTTGAGGAATGCATAATCTCATACCCCAAAAAAGGAACCCATCACAGATGAGGTACTTTGGGTTGGTTGCGCCTCGGGTAAGCCGACTATAGATAGAAGCAAAATCTGCATCTGACGGATATTCTACGATGATAAAATCGAACCCCGTATTGTGAATTGTACTTGTGTTGAAGAAGAGGAGTTTTCAACTAAGGGCATCGGTTACCTGATTTTCCTTACCGGCCTTGTAGGGACGAATTCCTGCAAGTAGGCAGTCCACTTGGATGCTTCCTACTAATGGATTTCTGAGAATGTAGGTATTTTAGAGCTTCATGATTAGATTAGATGATGAATTCTTTGCTTATCAAGTAAGGTCGCCAGTGCTTCAAAACCTGCACAACGGCATAAAGCTCAATGTTATAAGTAAAGTACCGCTGTTTCGCATCATTGAGCTTTTCATTGTAAAATGCTACAGGATGATTGGCTTGTGATAGTACTCCACTGATCCCGACATGGGATGCATCTGTCGTAACTTCGAATAATAAATCAAAGTTTGGAAGCCTTAGGGCAGGAGCTTTTGTCATCGCTGCCTTGATTTGTTGGAAGGTGGTAGTGGCGCCACCAATGGAAGTGCCCCTTACCTCCTTTCATGCACTCGGTGATGGGAGACATAATAGCACTAAAGTTGCAAATGAACTGCCAATAAAAAGAAGCCAAACCGTGGAAACTACGAGCCTCTGTTAGGGATCATGGGATCGGCCAATCAAGGATGCTCTTAACTTTGTCTGGATCGGCTTCAACGCCTTGAGAGGAGATAATAAATCCGAGAAAGATGACCCGCGGCAGCATAAAGGAACACTTTTTCATATTGACATATAATTTTTCAGCACAAAGAATCCTCATTACTTGCCATAGATGATTGAGGTGCTCAACGGTTGTATGACTGTAGATCAAAATGTCGTCAAAATAAACAACCAAGAATTTACCAATGAACGGTCGGAGTACCTGCATAAATGTGCTAGGGGCATTGGTGAGGCCAAAAGGCATCACACTTTGCTCATATGACCCATCTTTGGTTTTGAATGTGGTCTTCCACTCATCACCAGGTCAAATTCGTACTTGATGATAGCCACTCTTTAGATCAATCTTAGAGAAAATGGCTGCCCCACTGAGCACATCAAGCATGTCGTCCAACCTTGGGATTGGAAATCGATACTTAATTGTGACTTTGTTAATTGCTCGGCTGTCAATGCACATGCGCCAAGACCCATTTTTTTTGGAGTAACGAGGGCAGAGACAACACATCGTGTTACACCCCCAAACCCTGGCGTTTTGGTATGTATGACCATGGTTTCCTAGCTGTGTAAGTACTACCATACCAGGAATCCATTCACAGTCATCACATAACACAACTCTTCCATTAATCACAACATAGATTACGGGAATCACAGAATGCAAATCAAATAATAACGGAATCAATAACTAGGAACCCACAAACCAAATCTACTTGTATTAGGTAATTGTATAAAAGTTTATATGTCTTCAAACCAAGACATAAAATAAAATAATACCAAGTACTGAATGCTTAAATAAAAACCTCACGGGTCAAATGCTCGGAACAAATAACAAAACTAAGTAAAGTAAAAATCATAATAAAGTCTTGTCTCTCAGACAGAGACATCTTCTATCATTCAAAAACATTGTCTTTTAACCATAAAGACAATCACATTCACATGAAGAATCATGCGAAACTTCTTCAGGTTCTTCATCTTCATTTATATCATTATCAGCTAAATTATCTGCAAAATAATCTAAAAAAAAAAATGTGTGCGTACAAGGGTAAGAAAAACCACACACTCAGTGAGAAATTAGCACACGCAAGCAAACAATGCACAATAAGTTATTAATGTTAATGGTCTGTGAATAAGCGCAAGTCACGTCACACCTAAATCCTAGTAATGAACATGCAAGCACGGGTGAAGCGAATGCAACACACTTGATTCCTTACTTCATATGAAACATTACCCAAAGAATAAAGATACAACCCAAGTACACCGACCTGGCATCATACCAGCATTCCTCCATCATAGGCTTCCTCCTGGCATCACAGTAGTAAACCTAACTTTACTTCTCCGGGTGTGCTCCCAGTCTATCGTATGAGCACTTAAACTGCACTCATCCCTAGCTCTCACCTGAGACACTAGAGGTTGACGGCCAATCCATGTCTGGAACCCTGCTCCAGCTACGAAAGAGTCTGACCCATGACTGGTCCACAAATAAACTTATGTCAATACCTAAACCCCTATTGGCAAGGGTTACCTATCACGGGATATTGAAACCTAAACCAAGAAATATTACTAATGCAGGTACTCGTATCCTAGCTTAATGGACCAAGATAAACCGTTTTATTCCAGCTATCCAGATCCACTAGGACACAAGCGAATGACAAATAATCATATTATCAAACATCCACATTTTATCAAAGATTCCATAATCAACCAATCCAATATAGAGTTATAATATGCAAATGCATGAACAGTTATCACAGGCATTGGATAGCATGTTATCACATAATCCAAACAACTAACAAGCACATGCGCACAGAAACAAGAAATTAAAACATGTATTAATCCCTTACCTATATCTGGTGAGCTAATCCTTACTGTGTTGCAGACAGAGTCCCTTTCCTTGTTTTCCTACGTCGGCTTACCTATTACAATTAAGGTATGAATGTTACTTATGATTGTTTAGTCTCGCTTCCATTAGGTCTAGGGTATTCTCATTAGTCTTAGAAACATGTCTTAAGGTCACTTGGTTTAGTCTCAAAATCCATGGTTGCAAATACAACCAAAACAGGCTTGATGTAATGTGATGGTCGATGGAGGTGGTCGATCAGCTATGGTGGTTAATCATCTCAATTTATCAACCGCCTAGGTAATTCAGCCTAGATGGATGCCAGAGGTTTGCACTTCTATAGGGTCACTTCTACAGGTGTTTTATGATAGGTTTAAGTCATTGGTTAGGATAAAATCTTATTTACATAGGTTATATGCATGTATGGTTTATGACAGTGAATGTCGTCTTTGCAACCACACGTACTTACGCACTTGGGAGCACATTCTAACCAAACCAATCGTTCTAACATATTCATTATGTCATTCTTGAAGTGTGGGATGGCTAACATAGTCCAAATAGTCAATTGGGATTAAAAACACCAAGAATATACCTCTCTATAGGCCATGCGGTCGACGACAGTAGAAGCGGTCGATCAACTCAATTTAGTCAACCGCCTCGTACCAGAGAGCTCGAACTGAATCCAATTCAATCTGTTCTCCAAGGCATGGGGTCGAGGGCTATCTCAGAGGGATCCCAAGGGTCTGTACCATATTAAGGGCCACTTCCCAATCATAATTCTATGTTATAATTCATTGCAAAGTCCTACTTTGAATACTTGTATCAATTTATTCTTCATAGGCATTATTGAACAGTTCTACCTATTCTCCATTAATGGTATTCTGGAAACTTGTTCCAACATGATCAGTGGTTGGGTTTTACCTCATGAGATCATCAGGGTTCATTCTAAGAACAGTGAGAATGGTTTTTCAGGATTACCTTCATACTTATGCTAAAGTTGTTGTAGTGAGAAGCTTGAGGGAGGACCTTCAATGATAGTTCTTCCTCTTCTTCTTCCTTCAACTTGGTCTAATCCACTCTCTCTCTCTCCCAAAATGTTTCAGAGGTTCTAATGTTCTCAATCAGGATTCATAAAGAGTTTATACTAAGGAGTTTATACAAGAGTTAGAATTGCACTATAACTCTTTCCTTGAGAGTCCTAAGTCTAGTTAAAGAGTGATAAAGGAGGTTTGGAGGTTGTCCATTGACACTCCAACACATTCAAAAGTAGGTCCCACATGATTTGGGACGATCATGGGTGGTTAGGAACCAGTTTGAACCAAGCCCAAACAAGTTAGACTCGATCTGGCCCCATTCTGGGCACGGGCGATCGATCGAATAGGGGCGGTCAATGATACACATTTTGTTGACCGCCTATCCTAAACAGGTTCAGGATGGCTAGGTCTTAGTTGGTTCAAATGATTCATTCCACACGAAATTTCTACACTAAGAGAAAGAGGGTTTTAACTCTTACTTAAAGTTCCATACGCTTCATTGATGATAAGGATGCTAGGCTAGTATCGGCAGGAGAACTTATTATGTAAGAAAAATTCAAATTAGTTCGTATTTTTTGGTGCGGGTTTCACACAGCGCATGACTCAGACTCTCAGTGATGAAGCCCTTTTTAAGTAGATCGTCCACTTTCCGTTTCAACTCGGCATTCTCCACAGGGCTAAGTCGATATGTGGGCAGATTGGCTAGAGCCGAACCTGGTACAAGGTTGATAAGATGTTGTATGTCCCTCATGGATGGTAACTCATCCAGTAACTCGTTAGGCATTATATTTGCAAAATCAGACAGCAAAACCTTGATGGGGAGAGGGTACTCAATAATAATCTGGAGGGTGACTGATGTAGCAATGAGGATCACAATCAACCCGGTTTCGTAACTGGAGCTCACGAACTCGTTATGAGAGAAGACTAGAATCCCCTTATTGGCTTGGGATTGCCCCTTGGAAGGGTGAACTGATTGATGATTTTGTAGCAGCTTCTACCTCTTTGCCTGAGTAGCTTTCAATCTGGTCCTCATAGCAGGTACATTAAGCGGATTGAAAATCAGTAGTTTTCCTCTAAAATCAAAATAACATTCATTTTTTGTACCTCTGACCAAAACAATATTGTCATACATCCACGGCCTACTGAACAAGATATCTGTGAGGATCACGGGGATCACATCGCACCAAACAGTCTCTTTACAGTCACCCAACTTCAATGGTACAAGACAGCATTTATCCACCTCTAGTGTATCATTGTGGATGAGTGACACTTTGTACGGTTGTGGGCGTGCTTCCATGGGCAGGAAACTATCAAGGATAAAGGCATGAGGGACGATGTTCACACAGCTACCGCTGTCAACAATTACCTATGATGTCTTAGGACCGCTCGTCATCAATGTGTTAAAAATACAGTGTCTCCTCCAATCTTCTCCCTTTGTCTCAGCTACTAAGATGCTATTGACAATGTAGACCTAATAAGTCTCAGGATCGATGTCTGATGGAACATCGTGGTCCTCCTCAGCACCAGCTACCGCCCATTCATTGTCTCCTTGCGGTTCATAAATCTGAGTGTGTAGATTGGCCTCTACAACTGCGACAATCGAGTTGGACTTACCTCATTAAGGGCAGAATTTGGCATAATGGCCAACTTGACCACAATGGTAACATGTGATGGAGCTTGTTGATCCGATTGGCACCTTTCCCTTATCAATGGGAGATAATGTAGAACCACTAGAGAGGCTACTCAGGTTTGGAACTGTGGGCTATCTACGTGGCTCACCGTATTGGGAAGGAAAGCGACGCGCTGTTTTGAGCAGATCTTCAGCCTCGAGTGCTTTCTCAAAGCAGTCGTTGAGGGCTAATATAGTGGTGACCCCTATCTTATCACGAATATTGTTTCTCAATCCCAATCGATATCGTGATAGTTGTTACTCTTCTGATTCTTCTAATCTCATGCGAGCGACAAGTTCGTCAAATTTGTCCAGATATTCTTCAACGGTCGTGGTTCCTTGCCGCAATGCATTCATTTGATCATGTAAACGGCATTAGAATGTCGACGGGAGGTATTTATCCTTTAGGATAGCCTTCATCTCTTCCCATGTGTGAGGCTCGTGGCGACATCGAGATAGCCTTATCTCATACGTTCTCCACCTTTCTCGTGTAGTGCCAGTTAGTTAGTGCAAGCTAACTGCATTTTCCGATCCTCAGTTAGACAGCAGCCCTCGATGTTTTCATCAAGGGCGCATAGCCAGTCACAGAAAAACTGGGGATCGTGGTCACCGTTGTACTCTTCTAACTTGAGCTTCACCTTGTGTCTATCATCATGAGGGTAGCTGTTGTAATCAGTGTATAGGAGTCCTCAGGTGGGGGAGCAACTCGCTAGGGTTGGCATGGGAATGCTCGTGGGGGTCGATTAACAGAAGCTCGTTGGGGATCTCCATTTTGAGACCTAGCTGTTGTGCAATGCTAGTAACTTGTTCAATTAACCTGCAGATCATTTCAACGAGCTGGAGAAGCGTTGGTTCAGCACCAGGGGGAGATGGTTGCAAGCTACCATCCGCCATGAGCTTTGATACCAAATTGATGAAATCGTTCTCGGTTATAAGTGATCAACCAAAGACGACTAGTGAACGGTATAATGGAGGGAGAAAGATCAAACAATAGAAAAGGAGAGGGGAGGGAGTGATCAACCTTTCTCAGGTCTAGGGTATCTCACCCTCTCTGCTTCCCACAGATAAACAACACATATCAATTCTCAATAATTCTTCGCTGCCTCTTTACATAGGCATTACATTGCTTAAATAGCCAGAATACAAGACTAAAACTGGTATGCCTAAAATTGGCAACCTTATTACATAGAAATAAAAACTAGGTAAATAGTCTTGCCTAGATTAAATAAAAATCTTTCCATTATTAATCAAATGTCACTCCCAAACCTACCAACCTTTGTAGGATTCCATAGTTGCGCATATTCTTCTCAAGATTGCTAACAATCAATCAAGGCTTTCCAAAGGTAATTGTTAGATTCCATAATTGCACATATTCTCCTCAAGATTGCTAACAAGCAATCAAGGCTTTCCAAAGGTGAACCTTCCATGCATGGTAACTTCCTAGTAGGATAAAAAAAAAATCCATGCAAAGATCAGTAGGTGTCAAAGGTGAACCAGCAGTTCATTTGGTCCTACGATGATACTTGAGCTTGAACCGATCTACATCAAATAGTGTCCGAAGATCACAACCTCCAAACAGAATATTACCTTTCCAACTTAGAAAATAGTGTGCAGCATCAGGTTTTAATAGCATCAATGGGAATCAATATTTATAGGCTCAAGGCACACAATGAAGCTTATTGATGACTTTCGTGCATCTCTACTCTCAAAGGGGTGCAACAGCTGTGGAACACCTAGGGAAAATTAGAAAACAGCAATATTGGCCTACAATATGGCCCAAACCCAATTTCTCTTAGTTTCTGAGATAGATTCCCATATAATCTTGTATGATTTGACCATTTGACCATTCCTAGGTAATCCTGTATCAAACGCTATTATATATCTTTCCATTAAATCAAATTAATGTAAATTGGCAATAGAATTTAACCAAAATGATGCCCATTACTTTTCTAGATTGGAAAATTTTCATAAATATAATTTTAATATTTAGATTCTATGATATAGAAACTGTCAATTGACACTGAATAAAACCTTTTTTGTTCCACTATTGGGGCATGAAGTAGAGCTTAGCCATAAAAAAGGCCTACAACTTGTAACAAAAAAAAAATTAGTAGTACAAATCTAAAAAGCTGCCTTGCCCAGTTGGTTGGTGTGCATTTAGGCAGCCCATCCCCCCCTTCTCTCTCTCTCTCTCTCTCTCTCTCTCTCTCTCTCTCTCTCTCTAGTAGTGTAGAAGTCACCTATGGGCGCAAGTAGAGTAGGAAGTTCATAGAGTACGAAGTCCAGCAAAAAACAAAAAGCAGTACATATTCACCTACCAAGCTATATAAAACAGGGAGTGTTGAAAACCCCATATCCCCTTCTTTCTTTACACCAAGTAACAACACTTCTGATTAAGAATTCCTAAGATGACTTCATCAAAGCACTTTCCACCACCATAAAGCAGCAAGATAACGAGAACCAAATTGAAGTAGAGACTAGATTAGTTCACCACACAAAAACTAACAATCCATGACTCGTTAAGTGCAGTACAAAACAGAACAAATAATGTGTTTCACATATCTTACTTACTCTAAAAAAAAAAATGTGCTTCACATATCTTACTTACTCTAAAAAAAATGTGCTTCACATATCTTACTTACTCTAAAAAAAAATGTGCTTTACATATCTTACCATTCTCCATTCAATGACTCTTCAATCCCGTTAAAAGATCACATTTCAAATGAAAATTCAAAATTCAAATAGTGATAATAATAAAGGCAATAGAAAGAAAACTAACACTTACGGTAATACGGCGGCACGCAGAGAGTAACTTCTGGGCTGACGATTCCCCTCAACAAGAGGCTGTCTTTCAGGGTCAATTTCCCCAGAAGACTTTCCCCCCTAATACAAGAATCACATTCAATAACTCATTCCTCAATGAATCAAAACTAAGCAAATTCACCTCTGAAAAACAACATTCATTGAACCCATAAAGAAAAAAGGATCCAATTGAATTTAATTTGACCAACAAAACCTTGCCAAAGAAGGAAAGACTGGTATGGTCCTGATGAGCCGTTTCCGCCGCCATTGTTTCTCCTACCAAATACAAACCTCAGCACATAAATCCTCGATCAAGCAAGAAAGGAAGAACAGCTATGGCAGTTCCAGATTACAATCAGTAATGGCTCTTCTCCTTGTTAAGTAGGTTTCTTCAACATAAGGGTTGTTAAATACTAGATAGAGAGAGGGAGTGAAGGCAGAGGGCCTGTGCTAACTGTTGCTGCTGCTACCAAATTGCCAGAGATTTTGGTCTTTTTAGAAATAGCGGTCAGGACTACAACACGTTGATGCATTTATTCGTGACATTGAAGTTTTCTTGCAAGTCAGAGTTTGGCCACTGTATCCGTGAAATGCAAGAGGAAAATGATGGGACGACGTGACCATTGAGAACTAGAGCTGTTTTTCTTCTTTGCTTCCATTTTAAATAAAAAAAAATCCCCTCCTGCTGTTTTTTCTTTTTTTTTACATGCGAAAAAAAAAAAAAAAAAAAAAAAACTTCCCCTCATTATCTCAAAAGAATAAATAATATTTCCCATCTCAACCATCACCATTCATGTTCCAACAGCGAAGACTAATTGTATCCAAAAATAAATAAATAAATAACAGCTAGGATTAGGATATGATAAAATAGAGCCAGGGACCACAGCGATTGGTTAAAGAAGATGATAAACCTTTTTTTTCCTTTTTTTTTTTTGTCCCTTTTTGGTAAGAATGAGCAGAATGGCTTTTGGAGATGATATTGCTTTATTTTGGTAAAAATTACCAGAAATGCTTTTGGAGTTTCTCGACACTTTGGAAAGTTGCATTACCAAATTTTTTTTTTTTTTTGGGTAAAAGCATGGTTTTAAGGTCGGATCGATCATAGGTTGTTGATAGCTTATCCTACTCACCAATGAAGAGGTGACGCGTGTCGTTCATAAAGTAATTCTAAAGAGACTACACGCATCTCACCACGTGTCGAGTCTACAAGTACTTAGCGTACGATTGCTAGAATCCTATCGACAAATGAACTCTATCCACACCCCGCATGGAAATAGAAAAGGAGTCTTGAGGCGTACTCTCGGCCACCAACTATAATGCTCATTGAACTCTTAGGAGAACAGCAAATAGGTCATCTCCCAATTGTGAGATCATTATCTAATGGTTATAGATTGTAACCAACTAAAGCCCTCAGGTGGTAGTTACCTACATCAACTCCATTATCTTAATGGCGTAACCGGCATTAATCACTAGGCATTGGTTTATATATTACACTCGACGGTCACAGGTAACACACACTTTTCCTACTTTGAGAATATGCAAGCCTTACCCCACTCTCTAAGGAGCTTATGATCTCTCGTAATCTCCATATTGTTTGCTATGTTACTGAGTTGATCGTTGGAATGGCCGCCAGACTACCCAGTCCGACCTTCAGAGATCCTTCTTTTGTTTTAGGTTACGGGTCACGTCAGCTTTATCGATTTTAGCAGCAACAGTTTGACGCCCACTATGGGGCCTATTGAGTGTATTCTCATTCAAAGATCAATCACTATATTAGAGATGGTGAACACGCGTAGCAACAATTATGGAAAGAACACCCAAGTTAATGGGACTTCATCCCATCGAGAAGAGCCTATCAGGAATGGTGGAGCTTCCCTCCCTTCCAATTCTAATCCATTACTCGCGCCGACACCCACTATTGCAAACCTAGGGCCACAATATGCTCTACCCAAGAGCAATTGAGAGCCACTCGGACCAATTAGCTACCATTGTAAGACCTGCATCCAAAATTACGGGCTAATTTGAATTTTTCCGCGTAAGAGGTGAGTGGCCGGGTAAAGAGTGATCTGAGTACAGGTCTTCCAGCCAATACAACTATAGCACCTGTATCAATGTAGAAGCATATCAATCATTAGATAAGATCCAAATTAAATTTATTACATGTTTGAACTAGTAGTTTTGGGATAGAAAGTCGAACCAACCTTCACGTGACCAATCTTAACCAATTTGGCCCATGCAGTTGACCACTGTGCTCAATGACAGGAGACCTGTCGACCGCTTCACTGTGATCAACGGTTGATCATAGAACTGAGCCGAATTGTAGGTACTCGTGTGGACTTGGTTCCGACTGGTGTCTAGTCACCCCGAGTCATCCCAAATCACTTATACACTAGAACTATGACTCTCAAGGTAGGAGTTGGACTCCAACTCCAATACTTGATATCTCCTCCATAAAATCTCCAAACCTATTGTGTGAGAGCCTTTGCATTCTGTGATGCATGTTTTGGAGGGAGCCACATAAGAGGAAGCTTAAAGGAAGAAGAAGAAGGAAGAACCGCCATAAAGGTCCTCCTTCAAGCTTCTTGCTAAGAAACTAATAACACATCGTTAAGGTAATCAATTTATCCCTATTATAATGCTTAAAATGATCCTATATGGATCTCATGAGGTAATTCCCAATTTCTGCTCATGTGGGAATGGTTTTTCCCTTTGCCATTGATGGCCATTATAGTAGAATTGCTTAATGATGTTTAGATTTGACTACCTGATGTAAAGGTTAGAACTTTGATCATAATATGAGGCTATGCTATTGAATTAATGTAGGGAAGTAGTCCTTAATGTAGTTTAGACCATTAGAGACCCTTTGAGAATGCCTTAGAACTTGTGCCAAAGAGATCGAATCGAAGTAAGTTCAGTTCAAGCTCATTGGGACAAATCGGTCGACGACTACAGTTGACAAAACAAGCTTGATCTCCTGCTTGGTTATATAAAGGTGGAATTGTTCCCATTCGGCCACTATGGACTGAGTATACTCACCCTGCATTTCAAGATAAACATTATAAACATTGTGGAATGATTATTGCAATTAGAATGAATCCCCAAGAGTGTAGACACTTACAGTTGCATAGACGACATTCACAGTTGATAACCGTACATGTATATAAACTATGGGAATGAAATTATATCCTAACTAATGACTGAAATACATTGTAAACCATCTATGGAAGTGATCACAATGAGGTACAAGCCTTTGGAATCGATAATAAGCAAATATCCATCAACAGGTCGATGGAAAGGGTTTAATCAACCGCTTATCTCTTCAACCAGTCTTGTAGACCGCATGTGTTACAGAAAGACTGTTTGATCATGAAGTTGTTAGATTATTATGTGTTTAGGGTTTCAACCAAACCCATTATCAATCCATATAGTTACCATAAAACACAATAGAGAAGCCATTAACTATGAATCATAAAGGCATACCTGTTTGAAGAGATCAATTCCCATAAGCTCCAAGACGCTCCAAGCTTTGATTGAAATCCCTTGGCTACATTCTTCCACAACCTCCAGAGAATATCCTGATTTCTCTTGCTAATGGGTGCAAAGAGAAACTGATTAATTGTGGCTGTGGGGACTCTAACCCTGTATTTATAGAATACAAATATAATCTTAAAACCCCTCTCACAGTAGAATTAGGGTTACCAAACCTATCTCACACCATGTGACGAATCAAACCAAACCTGTTCTGCCGTGTTCATTGCTCCCACTGAATTGACTAGTTTAGGTAATTAATTAGGCCCACATAAATCTAACAATCTCCCACTTGGGCTATATTAATTACAAAACCACCGTCAACCAGTGTGGCCATGGAATCCAACACACTAAAACGTCACTAAATTTGAAACATCCAGCAAGCTTTCCAATGTGAGCAACAACGGATAATACACCTCAATATACGATATATGACCTTTTGTCAGCCACAACATGTAAGACCCGTGTCAAACTAACCCGGTCTTACCACCTTGAACCAAGTTTACCCATCATGGTCGAGTCAAATGGACCAAGGGCATGAAGGAGATCGAGATCCCATGTATAAAATCGACCCAAAAACACTTAATTTTAGGGGAGGGTCGCACACCCAGCTAAGCAGGGTCGGACCTCCCAAAACAGAAAGTCAGACCCTTAGTTTTGAAGGGAGGGTTCGGACAGCTTAAGACCCTAGGGTCGACGGGATCATCGACCCTCCCATCGACCCTCCCATCGACCCTCGGTTTCTGACGAAACTGAAATTAGAAAATTTCCTAATTTTCGGTTGGGATTCTTTCCAAATCTCAATGGAATTATTATAGGACATTCCTAGTCTATTTAAAGGACATCCCTAAGCCACTTTCACTCCTTTCACAACCCTAATTGAATTGAGAGAAAGAGAGAAGAAGGAAAAGAGGAAGAAAGGAGGCTAGGAAGAAGGCTTAGCAAAAAGGAGAAGAATTTGCAGAGAAAAGTAATCTTCTCAGGTATGGATACTAATTCCATGAGTTTCTACAGACCTTAGGTTAGATATGGTTGAGTGTAGGATTTCGGAGAAACCCAAACCATCCATCCATGGTTAGGTTTTCATGGAAAACTATAGGAGGATGTACAAAAACTATTTAGATGGATTATACATGGTTCTAGACCATGGAATGAATGTTGAACAAATATAGGAAGTAAACCGTAGGACCCAAACACGAAGAATGGATTTAAAAGTGGAAATTGGACCAGAGTGCACCAAGGGTCGCACCGAGGGTCGATAGACCATCCGACCCTAGGTGTTTCTGACCATTGACCCTCAGCATTCGGGAAGTTCGAGATGGAGGGAGGGTCGATAGACCCATCGACCCTAGCATCGACCCTAGCATCGACCTTAGCATCGACCCTCGAGTATGGTTTTTAAATTCGAATTAATTCTAATTAAATTCTATCGACTTGGTTAGGTTTGCTAGCAATATAATTACGTTATAACGGTGATTCTAAAGCTTGGAAAAATATCTTTTAGCAAGCTAAGGTGAGGAACCTTAACCCCAAACTAAATTGGTTAATAATAAATTGTTTTCTATTTCTTGAGTCCTATGCCATGTTTGATTCTATGTGAATATGTTTGTAATGTGCATACAGCATGCCATCCAATATTTCTATTACTTGTTCATGCATATTTACTTTATTGTTATAACATGATGATGATGATGATGATAGGAATAGGCATGTGCTTGTATGTGTGTGGTTGATGTATTTGATGCGAGCGAGTATCAGGGGAGGTGTGATGAGAACGTCAATAAACGTTAACCTTTGGCGGGTCTCGACGACTTGAGCTCTATCTCTAACTCAAGTCTTGTGCATTGACATCGTCGTATCGCCATTACCTTAGCGGAACTATTATGCCGTAGAGTATCGGGGAGGTGGTCTCGGTCCTTGTAGTCTCGACTCTACGGGGGCCTTAGCCCTATCTTTATGGATGTTCCGAGGGATCTTTGGGGTGAGGCCTTGGATACACTGTTTGGCATTAGGATTGGTTAGCAACGAGCCCGGTTGCAAGCCCTCGCTAACGAGGGCTTACGTGTTGGTATAGCATTATATAGCAATAAACGTTAACCTTTGTTGTATAATGTTATGGTAGGGTGGATGGGGACGACGATAAACGTTAACCTTCGGGCGGGCTTCCACACCCTGTGTATAGAGGCGGTGTCAATAAACGTTAACCTTTAACCACCCAACCTTTCTATTGCACATTGCAAACTATAAACCAAGACCAAAGATATGAATTGACTTTTTGCATGCATATGTATTGTTGCATTGTTTTGGCTACTCACTGAGCCGTGTTGTGTGTTCACCCCTCGACGTTGAATATTTTTAGTTGATGATGCAGGTTATACAGTTGAAGATTTTATGAACGCGTCAGCGTATGAGAATGTAGTAGCTATGGAAGTTGGAGCTGAAGATGATACACATGACTCCTCTTGCGAGTGCAACTCGTGTGTATTTGACTAGATATTTTTATAGGTTTCTTTATTGGATTTATAAGACATGTATTTGGTACTTAAATATTTATGTCTCAGTTTAAATATAGAATAATTTGCAATTATTTATGAATACCATTTTAGTTTTCAGTTCATTTATTTATAAGACTTCCGCTATTGTGTATCTACTCTGATTATGATGGTGAGTATATGAAGGTTCAGGTGACGCGGGATAGCCTATTTGAGATCCTGGTTGAACCGTTGGTTATTTAGCGGTTCATCACACCATTCTAAAATGTGCGGAATTGGGGTGTGACAACTTGGTATCAGAGCATCTCAGGCCTTGCCCGCTGAACTATCATACATTCACAACAATAGTGAACTGAGATAGGATAAAATAAAAACAGTAATATTAACACATTATAAGCACAAGTGATGTTGAGACCAAATTTGAAAAGAGAATAATACATCTATTAAAAGGAGAAACGAGTTGACATACAATGAGAGTGAAACAAAGAGTATATATATATCTAAAACAGAGTACAGTCCACAACCCGGACAGTTACTCTGTAGTACAAGGAAAAGTAAAGTACAATCAGGAAGCTGGAGGCGAAGGAGGAGGTGGAGCCTCACGATCTCTGTCATAGTCCTCAGCATAGACTCTAGTCAACCAGGTTATCTGAGTCTGGGTCGTCTATAGATTAGCTGTGAGATCGGCTACTCTCCTGTCAGTCGCATGCTGGATCTCCATGAGCTCACCTATCCGTGCGTCAGGTGTGTGCTGAGCAACCAACAGCTCATCCACTCTCATGCGCAGAGCTTCTAGCAACTCCTCCATCCTCAGGTCCGATCTGCGCTGAGTCTCTCTGATCTCGTGCAACATCTCCATCATATCAGAAGGTGGGCGTGAAGGACCAGCATCATGAGAAGGACTGGTCTCGGGTACCAAAGCCACCGCAGCAGAAGTACCAGCCCTATCCGCATGCGTGGGTGATGGCGGTGGTATCGCATCGACATCCATATATAAGCGATCATCGTCGATCGGATCCCCACGAGCCCTAACAGCAGCCTCGGCATCAGCCATCTCAATCCGAGTGTGATGGCGCACCATCGCGTTCCTCTCCTCATCACTAACCTCCGCATCTCGTAGCCCCATCTTACAGATAGCCTCCCAATCTAGAGGCGACGAGAAGGTCTTCTCCTGGATCTTCTCATCTACTAGATCCACCCCCAGACGGGTCAGTAGCACTGTAATCATGCGTCCATAGGGTAGGTTTCCCCTATGACCGGACAGTGTAGCACTAATCATCGTCCGCATGATGATGTAAGGAAGACAGACCGGCTGACGAGTGCAGATGCAGTAGATCAAGAACTGAGTCAGCTGAGACACCCTCTCATAATGCCCACTCTGCGGGATCAAATTATCTTTGGATAATCTTGCGAAAAAACCCATGGAGCTGGACGCAAAGTAGCGTGCTCTCATCCGCCATCTATCGGGACGGAGCAATTGGTTGTCGATCTCTCGCCCTCATCTCCATCTCAACAAACCGTGGCTCTCCCGGCGCACGAGTACACCATAGGGCCATCATAGGCAATGCCCAATAGATCGGCCAGGTGCCGATAATCAAAGGAGATGTGCACCCCCTTGACGTAGCTGGTGATGCGCAACTCCTGGCCGTGTTCAACGTCATTGTAATTCCCCACCACCTGGAGATTACAATAGAACTGGCGCACCAAATCTGGATAGGTGCACGCGTCGTATGTGATGACAGGGAGCCACCCCATATCATCGAATGCTCCCTCTACATTAAACAAGGCTATCTCAGCCAAGTTCACCATGCGACCCCCTTCCACTTTCTTATGGGCATAGTCGATATCACGTGCCTCGACTCGTTTGAGCGGGCCGAAGTGGATCACGCAATCTTGGTACTTTATGTCACACCCCAACTCGATCCAACGAACGGTGTGAGTGAACCGTCATCGAACCAACGGTTCACACCGGGGATCTTGAATAGGCCGTGTCCACCCATACAAACAAATTACACATAACCACAATCGAATATAAATATACAATGGAAGGCTTTAAATAGAATGAACTCGAGTATCTATTGATAATTTAAATAAATATCCCATTATTCAAATCCAAACACATAAAATAATAATCCTTTTACATCTCTTAATACCAAGCAAAAATAACCGAAACAATTAAATAAAAATCCATCACGGTACACGCGAAAGGGCACTCGCATGAAGCATCATGCTCGTCCTCCCCCCGCTTGTACATCCAAAGCAGCTACACCTCCATACGC
>CM053274.1:39903968-40066865 GCA_028583415.1 Protea cynaroides | reverse complement strand
GGAAATATCTTTGCGACCGGTATAGTCGACCGGTCAGAATTAAAATTCTGGCCGAGACATAGCGGTCGCATGTCTAGGAGATACCGGTCGACACTCTGTATACAGTGTTGAGACCGGTATAGTCGACCGGTCAGAAAAAATTTTCTGACCGAGACATAGCGGTCGCACACCTGGGGTGATACCGGTCGACCGGTATAGGCAAAACCGTCGACCGGTATGCCCAGAATTGACTTTAAAATCACGAAAAGTGAGAAATTTTCTCACTTTTCTTTCTTTCCTCCTCTCTGGTGGCGATTCTTCTCTGCCCAACTGAGTTGCTACAGTCCGGCCGGTACTCTTAGAAGCCGATTTTTTCCATTCAGAAGCTAGAACATCGTCTCCAGGTAGGTCTCCTCCCTCTCTCTCAAGTTTTAAGATAATTCCCATATCGTCTTTATGTAGAAATTTAGGTTTTTCTTTGTTCGAGATGATTTAACCGTAGGAATTCTTTTCCTTCGGCTTGGAAAGGGTTTAGGGACCCCCAAGAGCAAAAGCCCTCAACTAATTTGGGGTTCCACCGCACGGTTTTGATAAAAATCAAATTTTTACACTCTTTAACCTAGGTTTTTTCAAAAATTTCGAAATTTCTTGATTTTTCTCAAATTCTTGAAATTTCTTAATTTAATTGCTTGTGATTGGTTTGTCGAAGAGTGTGGGGGTTACGTAAGTCCTCCTCCCCATGTTTTTGGGTGAGTTCGAGGCTTTTTCCCAATTTATAGCCGTTATGCTGCCGAAATTTCGAAAATTTCTAACTTTTTATTTTGTTTTCTTTTGTTTTGCAGATTTTAAATGGCTCCTAGACGTGCTCTTGGCAAGCGTCCCCACGACTCGAGTTCACGTGCCCCCAACCACCGGTTCCCTAATTGGACGAGCACCGGTTTCGTTCTATAGAGGCACAAGCTCGATTCTCGTGGTTCGATAATAAGAGCATTGAATCAGGGAGACGGGTCAACGAGGAACAGTTAGACCGGTTCAACGTGCGAGCGGCGTTCGACAGGCTTGGTTGGTTGCCCGTCATTTCATACACCTACACCACCCGTCCTAACCTGGTTAAGCATTTCTTTGCTAACCTGGAGCTGCACGGAGATGTGAACGATCCCAACCAAGGTAGGGATTTACGTATCTCCAGCTATGTCCGGGGTGTTCCCATTTCCTTTAACACCCATCAGCTGGCCGACCTTCTAGGGGTTCCAAATGATGGAGACTTAGTATATTGCCCTCCCAAAGCGAAGGGCTATCTATGCATCAGGCGACCACGGCCGATCAGGCCGGTAACCTTCCTACGGTCGTCTCATTACCTTTCTTCTTCGCCGTCTGGGCGTGAGCATGAGAGGCGAGGTGACCGTCGAGGACACTATGACGTCTGATATAGACTGGGATGCCATTCAGAGGATGCAGATGGTCGATCTGCCGGTTAGTGACGACGAGTTGGAGGCTCGCCCTCGTCCTCTTGGGAGAGTAGCAGCAGCAGCAGCCGCGGCCAACGCGGCCCATGCGGCAGAGATGGGTGATGACGATGATGACGATGTAGCTGGGGAAGCACCAGTGCCTGCCCCACAGCCTGCACCTGCACCACCACCATCTGTCCCCACAGCTGGACCATCTCAGCCTCCTCCTGACTCAGTGATGGGTATGTTTATGGAGCTCAGGGACGCCCAGCGGGAGATGAGCCGTGACATAGCACAGTTGACTCGCAGCCTCCGAGTCACACAGGATCAGGTGCACTGGCTCAGGGTCGCTTACGAGAGAGACTATGATATAGCGGACCCCATACCTCCTAGGCCCCCTACCCCATGATTTCCCCTTTATTTCTTCTGTTTTACATATGACTGTTTATATAACAGGGTAACTGTCCGGTTTGTGGACTGTACCCTGTAGCATTACATCATTTGATACTTGTTTTCTTATTTAATGAAAGATTTTCATGGTTTTTCCTAACTAGTGCATGTGTAAATGTTAAGTTCCACATTTAGAATAGTACATTATTCTCTTTCTTAATCAGTCTCAGGTATCAAACAATGCTTAAGGTGCGTTTGTATTAAGATTTTAAATTTTTCCTAACTCAGTTCATCGACTCAGTTAAGTGCAACATGGTTTGTTGGAACAGAGCCCGAGAGCTCTGATACCAAGTTGTCACACCCCAATTCTGATCCAACCAGAATGGTGTGAGTGAACCGTCACTAAACCAACGGTTCACACCAGGATCTCGAATAGACCGTGTCCACCCATACAAACCAATTAAACATAACCATAATCAGAATATAAATATACAACGGAAGACTTTAAATAGAATGAACTGAGTATCTATTGATGATTTAAATAAATATCCCATTATTCAAATCCAAACACATAAAATAATAATCCTTTTACATCTCTTAATACCAAGCAAAAATAACTGAAACAATTAAATAAAAATCCATCACAGGTACACGTCAGAAGGGCACTCGCATGAAGCATCATGCTCGTCCTCCCCTGCTTGTACATCCAGAGCAGCTACACCTCCATACGCCGGAGCGTTCACATAATCATCCACAGTGTAACCTGCATCAACATCTAAAAAACAATGTATGTACAAAGGGTGAGCACGCAACACAGCTCAGTAAGGCAATCAGACAGTTTCACAATATTATGCATGAGTAACAATCATTTTATGCTGTGGTCTGGTTTTTAAGTTTGCAATGTGCTATAGAAAGGTTTGGTGGCCCCCGCACTTCTATACACGAGTGTGTGGCATCGCACAGTAAATCACATTACCACCAACCCACATGCACCCATCATGGGATAGAGATAGAGCTAAGGTAAACCTGTACCTCCCCTGATACTCTACCCATACCAGTACCTAAGCCCCTACTGGCCAGGGCTCGCAACTAACCAATCCTATATGTCAACAATGTATGCTCTATCCCAGCACAGCCGTCTACGGCATAGAGATAGAGCTAGAGCGTGCAGGCCGGGCCGGAGACCACAATACCTCACCTCCCCCTGATACCCTATCCGCAACTAACCCACTAGAATAGAAACAATACGCAGGTAGACCCTATCCCAACATAACTCCCTACGGCATAGAGATAGAGCTAAAGCATCGTGGACAAGCCAGCGTCGACTCGGAATCCTCAGTACCACATAACAATGGTCGGGACAACATCAATATCGGAGACCACCGTACCACGACCTTCCCCTGATACCCCACCCGTACCAAGTATGTTAAGACAGAATACTACAAAAGGTGCTAGTGTGAAGAGCGATCCCAAGCCCACGCCCCACTCCACACACCAACGAAAATAATCACATGCCTAACAATCACATCCTATGAATGCATGAACAATAATAATAACTGAAAGTAAAGGATGGCATGTGAATATGCACAAACATCACATCATAGATATTCAATGATTAACAACGATTTACTGTCCATTAATTATTAGGTTTAGGTCAGATTCCCTTACCTGACGCTCGTTCGATCACTTGCTCCACGTCACAAGATCCAAACGATATGTCACAAAGTCCTACAATATTATTAGGGTTTCATTAGAATATATTATTTAGGGTTTCATGTTGGTCGAAAACCAACAGAGATCACAAAACACCCTCACAGAGCTGACCGGTGGCATGTACCGGTCACAACTCTGTGGGAAAGACTGGCGACCGGTATGGTCAGCCGGTCCCCCACAGATAACCTCCCGAGAGGTAGCAGTCGCAACATACCGGTCGCACTATGTGCAACCGGTATAGTCGACCGGTATGTCTCAGGAAGACCATACATGGGTTCTTCGACTGCCGTCGATCATCCTCTATGGATTTTCAGGGTTTCTCTTATCCATTCTAAGTCTAGGCTTTGAGTTAGAGTTATCCCCAACTCATTCAAGTCTCGTTTCGATGAATATCATCTCGAAACTCGAATCTAGGGTTTGACGGCAACTTAGGGTTTATTGGCCAATTTAGGATTTTAGATCAATACCTACTTTGCATGGTATTGATCCACCCACACAACTAACACAGAATAAGAAGATGGATCCAAGCACTTACCGTTGACAGGTGTAGCGTGAGCTTCGTCAAACGGTAATGGCGGCACCTCCTTCTTCTTCCTAGCTCCTTTTGAGGGCTTTCGTTCTTCAAGACCCCAATAACAAAAGCCCCCAATAAAAATCGAATTTTTACGGTTGGAAAAAGTTCAATTTGGAAAATACGAGCTAAATGGGTAAAAACCTAGAAATAAAAACCTAAAGACAGGGAAAGTAGGGAAATTTTACCTGTAGAGGTGATGTGGATGTCGCAACTCGGACTAAGAACGATCCACAATAGTGAAGTAGCACTGTAGCAACTCGGAGAGTAGAGACGAGTCGAAACGGAGGAGGAATAGTGAGAATTGACCCAGAATCGGATCTTAAAAATCTGATTTTTTGTCCGAGGGTCGGACAATTCAACTGACACCATCGACCCTCGGATCGACCCTCCAATCGACCCTCGGTTCTCGGGAATCTGACAGAAAATCGAGGGTCGGACTGAGGGTCAGACACCCATCGACCCTTGCATCGACCCTCAGCTCTCGGGAAGAACAGGTCATTCCCAAGGTCGGATACCAAGGGTCGGACACACCAGTGACCCTCACCATCGACCCTACATAGAAAAGACAGTATTTATTTCAGAATGAATTGGAGATTTTGAATTTTATATCGGTTAGCATGCCTACATGAAGTATAAATGATTTCTCACTGATTTTGATGATTTTCAGCCACCATCCATCTCGAAAGTAAATATGTCTGGCCGTAGAGTGACCCGACAGACCCGAAACACAGTCCCACCACCACCACCGGCGGATGAGACTAGTCAAGAGAACAATTATGCACAGGGTAACCCCGAGCCGGCAAACCCTACAAATTTGCCACCACCACCACCAGAGCTAACAACAGTGGTGATGAATCTGGCACAACAGTTACAACAAATGCAACATGCACAAGCTCAAATGCAGGTTGCGATGGGAGTTATGTTTCAAGCCACTCGGGCTGCGACCATGCACACCGGGCAAGCTAGTGCAGCACCGGTGGGTAACCACCCAGCTCAACAGACACCTCAACAATCGGCTGCACCAATTCCGGTGCAAGTCCCGGAAGCAGCCCAAGGGAACTATCAGTATCCACCCCCTATGTTTGGGGCATACCAAAATCAACTGGATCACTCCCGACTAGTAGAGAGATTTTTGAAAATGAAACCAAGAGAATTCAACGGCAAGCCGTCTGATCCACTGTGGCCAGCACACTGGATAGATGAGATGGAAAGGAACTTCCTTATGATGACTATCACTGAGGAAGAAAAAGTGTTATGCGCCACCTTTATGCTCAAAGGCGACGCACACCATTGGTGGAAATCTACAATGACATATTTATTGACCAAGCATGCCCTACTGACATGGGCTATATATAAAGAAGCATTCTTCGAGAAGTATTTCCCAAGAAGCTTCAGAGATTCAATGGAGAAAGAGTTCCTGAGTTTGTACCGGGGACGGATGACCGTAGACGCATATCAACAGCGCTACGAAGAACTGTTTTTCTTTGCACCGGCTAGTATGCAAGAAGATGATACAAAAACCCGTAGATTCGTCGCGGGACTAAGAGGAAGCATAAGAGAAAATGTTCTGGGTTTAGAAAAGAAGATTTACAACGAAGCTGTCCAAATTGCTCGAATAATTGAATCGAGCCAGAAGGAGAGCTATTTCTCCCAGGACAGAGGAATTAAGAGACCAGCCGGAAACTCCTACAACGGAGGCAATAATAGGACGTATAAACCTTTTCGTCCTCGGAATTTTTGCAACTGCACCAAAGTCTACCGCAGCAGCTCAACCACAGCCAAAGTCAAATCTTGAAGCCCGAAGTGCTATAATCGCAACCAACCGGGGCATATGGCAAGAGAGTGCCCAAAGCCCAAGAAGCAACTACATCAAGGACGGGTATATGCCGTTACCTCGGAGGATCTTTGCCGCATCGCCCGATGTGGTCACAGGTATGACCGAAACTTGTAAGGCTATAATTAGAATTGATTGAGCATGTAGACTAAGTAAAAACGAATCACAGGTATCGTACCTATCAATGGCATACCCGCCAGAGTACTCTTTGATTCAGGAGCTATTCATTCATTTATATCTGTGTCGTTTGGAAAGAAGACCAATCTGCCCATCAAAACATTAGATTACAAATTACTTGTACGGTCACCGATGGGATTAGAAGTGGAATTAGAGAAAGGTTATGGACCATGTCCAGTTCTCATTGGAAAGCAGACCTTGGATGCAACCTTAATACAACTTGAGATGGCAGACTTTGACGTCATCTTGGGAATGGACTGGTTAGCTCGGCATTCTGCAAATCTGTTATGCGCCGAGAAGAAGCTAACGTTCAAAGACAAAGAAGGAGCAGAATTCAGTTTCTCGGGAACCAAACTTCCCAGAAGACGCAAGCTCATACTCTCAGCATTAAAGGCTAAGAAGTGCCATGAGAAAGGAGCAGTCGGATATCTAGTATCAGTGGTCGACCTAACCAAGGACGTGCCACGAATGGAAGATATTGATGTCGTGCGAGATTTTCCTGATGTATTTTCGGAGGAACTACCCGGATTACCACCCGACCGAGCCACGGAGTTTGTAATAGACCTTATACCTGGAGCCGCACCAGTATCAAAAGCACCTTATAGAATGACTCCTACTGAACTGAAGGAATTAAAAGTGCAATTACAAGAACTGCTGGATAAGGGTTATATTAGACCCAGTATATCTCCATGGGGAGCACCGGTGTTGTTCGTAAAGAAGAAGGATGGTAGCGTTCGATTATGTATCGACTATCGAGAGTTGAATAAACTGACCATCAAGAATCGATATCCACTACCCAGGATCGATGACTTGTTCGATCAGTTACAAGGAGCGAAGGTATTCTCAAAGATCGATCTTCGATCAGGCTATCATCAACTGAAGATTAAAGAAGGTGATATTCCGAAGACAGCTTTCAGGACAAGATACGGACATTATGAGTTCCTAGTGATGTCCTTCGGATTAACTAATGCACCGGCAACATTCATGGAACTTATGAACCGGGTTTTCCATGATATGTTGGATACGTCGGTCATAGTATTTATTGATGACATATTGGTATATTCCAAAGACAAGGAAACCCATGTCAAGAACCTAAACGCAGCCCTACAGCGTTTAAGGAAAGAGAAGTTATACGCCAAATTTTCGAAGTGTGAGTTTTGGCTAAAGTGAAGTCGCCTTTCTAGGCCATGTAGTATCCGTAGAAGGAATCAAAGTGGACCCCAGTAAGATCGAGGCTATTGTGAAGTGGGAAACACCAAAGAGCGTCTCAGAAATTAGAAGTTTTCTGGGTCTAGCTGGCTATTATCGGAGATTCGTAGAAGACTATTCTCGGATTGCCGTACCTCTCACCAGTTTGACCAAGAAAGGATAAAAGTTTGTATGGACGGATAAGTGTGAAAAGGGTTTCCAAACACTGAAGACCAGATTGATATCCGCTCTAATTTTGACCATTCCCGTTCCAGGACAGACATTTACATTATACACTGATGCATCGGGATTGGGATTAGGATGTGTGCTTATGCAAGGAGAGCAAGTGGTTGCGTATGCATCGAGACAGTTGAAGGTACATGAGAAGAATCACCCCACTCATGATTTGGAGTTAGCGGCAGTAGTACATGCTGTCAAGATATGGAGATACTACCTATACGGAGAGAAATTTTAGATTAAGTCGGACCATAAAAGTCTTACTTATCTATTTAATCAGAAGGAGTTGAACATGAGACAAAGAAGATGGCTGGAACTATTGAAAGACTATGATTGTGATATCCAGTATCATCCGAGAAAAACGAACGTAGTAGCAGATGCATTGAGCAGAAAAGCAATGATAAAGTCTCAAGGAGAAACTAGCACGGCTGCAGTAATGTATACCAACGGAATGGTGTTCAATCACGGCAACGAACAATTTGTGATAGATACAAGGGATGAATTAGCTAGCCAAGGGTTTATTCATCGGTTTTCGAATATATTCGCGGCATTGAAGATTATACCGGATATAGTGGACGAAGTGAAGACAGCTATCAAAGCAGATCCTTATCTGAGAACAGTACAAGAAGATATTGAGAAAGGTAGGACCAACCCTGAGTTCACCTTGGATACCGAGAAGGTACTGAAATATAAAGGGAGAATATGTGTGCCTGAAACAGAAAGTATGAACATTAGACACCGACTGATGAAGGAAGCCCATACCACCATCTACTCGATACATCCTGGAAGCACAAAAATGTATCATGATCTAAAGAAACTGTATTGGTGGAGGGGAATGAAGGCAAATGTAGCCAAGTTCGTGTCTCAATGCCTAAATTGTCAGAAGGTAAAGGCGGAACGACAAAGACCCGCATGACTGTTACAACCATTACCGGAACCAGCATGGAAATGGGACTGCATCACTATGGACTTCGTCACAGGACTACCATTGACTCCTCGAGTAGTTGACGCAGTTTGGGTGATTGTAGACCGTCTGACTAAAACAGCTCGCTTCATACCGATACGACCCTAGTATACATTGGAAAGGTTAGCAAAGCCGTATGTGGATAATATTGTTCGGCTACATGGTGTTCCGTAAAGCATTGTGTCCGATAGAGATCCACGATTTACTTCCAAATTTTGGGAAGGACTGCAAAAGGCTATGGGTACAACATTGAAGTTCAGATCGCATTCCACCCACGCACAGACGGACGGTGGGAGCGTACAATCCAGATTCTAGAAGATATGCTACGAGCATGTGTGATTGATTTCAAGGGATCATGGGACGAAAAGTTACCATTGATCGAGTTCGCTTACAATAACGACTATCGGGCTACTATACAGATGTCAACTTATGAAGCATTGTATGGCAGGAAGTGTCGAACTCCCTTGTTTTGGAATGAAGTTGGAGAACGTAGTATTGTTGGACCGGAATTTTTTGAAGAGACTTGTCGAGTGGTCGACATCATCAAGGAAAGAGTAAGAGTAGCTCAGAATCGTCAGAAGCAATATGCAGATACTCGACGAAGAGATCTAGAGTTCGCCGTAGGTGATAAAGTATTTTTGAAAGTATCGCCTATGCGAGGATTGAAGAGGTTCGGACAGAAAGGAAAGCTAAGTCCAAGATACGTCGGGCCATATGAGATTCTGGCTAAGCGTGGAAAAGTAGCTTATCAGTTAGCACTACCACCATCTATGTCAAGTGTGCATGACGTATTTCACATATCCTTATTGAAGAAGTATGTCAAAGACCCAACACATGTTTTGACAGTGGATTTGCCAGAATTGACTGATGATTTGACATTTGAAGTAACACCAATGGAAATCACTAGTCGAAAGGTTCAACGTCTACGTAACAGAGATATCTGCTATGTTAAGGTCACATGGAAAAGTAGAGACATGGAAGAAGTTACATGGGAAGAGGAGAATGCTATGAGAAAGCAATACCCTGACTTGTTTGATTCAGAAGGTACGTACAATTTCGAGGACGAAATTTTTATAAGTTGGGGGGAGTTGTAAGACCCGTGTCAAACTAACCCGGTCTTACCACCTTGAACTAGGTTTACCCATCATGGTCGAGTCAAATGGACCAAGGGCATGACGGAGATCGAGATCCCATGTATAAAATTGACTCAAAAACACTTAATTTTAGGGGAGGGTCGCACACCCAGCTAAGCAGGGTCGGACCTCCCAAAACAGAAAGTCAGACCCTTAGTTTTGAAGGGAAGGTCGGACAGCTTAAGACCCTAGGGTCGACGGGATCATCGACCCTCCCATCGATCCTCGGTTTCTGACGAAACTGAAATTAGGAAATTTCCTAATTTTCCGTTGGGATTCTTTCCAAATCTCAATGGAATTATTATAGGACATTCCTAGTCTATTTAAAGGACGTCCCTAAGCCACTTTCACTCCTTTCACAACCCTAATTGAATTGAGAGAAAGAGAGAAGAAGGAAAAGAGGAAGAAAGGAGGCTAGGAAGAAGGCTTAGCAAAAAGGAGAAGAATTTGCAGAGAAAAGTAATCTTCTCAGGTATGGATACTAATTCCATGAGTTTTTACAGACCATAGGTTAGATATGGTTGAGTGTAAGATTTCGGAGAAACCCAAACCATCCATCC
Source organism: Protea cynaroides (assembly GCA_028583415.1). Classification (NCBI taxonomy): domain Eukaryota; kingdom Viridiplantae; phylum Streptophyta; class Magnoliopsida; order Proteales; family Proteaceae; genus Protea; species Protea cynaroides. The sequence goes on along the minus strand of CM053274.1, from coordinate 40,056,668 downwards.
ATGGTTAGATTTTCATGGAAAACCATAGGAGGATGTACGAAAACTATTTAGATGGATTATACATGGTTCTAGACCATGGAATGACTGTTGAACAAATATAGGAAGTAAGCCGTTGGACCCAAACACAAAGAATGGATTTAAAAGTGGAAATTGGACCAGAGTGCACCAAGGGTCGCACCGAGGGTCGATAGACCATCCGACCCTAGGTGTTTCTGACCATCGACCCTCAGCATTCGGGAAGTTCAGAATTGAGGGAGGGTCGATAGACCCATCGACCCTAGCATCGACCCTAGCATCGACCTTAGCATCGACCTCAGTTGGCAGAATGGTTTTTAAATTCTGAATTAATTCTAATTAAATTCTATCGACTTGGTTAGGTTTGCTAGCAATATAATTACGTTATAACGGTGATTCTAAAGCTTGGAAAAATATCTTTTAGCAAGCTAAGGTGAGGAACCTTAACCCCAAACTAAATTGGTTAATAATAAACTGTTTTCTATTTCTTGAGTCCTATGCCATGTTTGATTCTATGCGAATATGTTTGTAATGTGCATACAGCATGCCATCCAATATTTTTATTACTTGTTCATGCATATTTACTTTATTGTTATAACATGATGATGATGATGATGATAGGAATATGCATGTGCTTGTATGTGTGTGGTTGATGTATTTGATGCGAGCGAGTATCAGGGGAGGTGTGATGAGAACGTCAATAAACGTTAACCTTTGGCGGGTCTCAGCACTTTAGCTCTATATCTAACTCAAGTCTTGTGCATTGACATCGTCGTATCGCCATTACCTTAGCAGAACTATTATGTCGTAGAGTATCAGGGGAGGTGGTCTCGGTCCTTGTAGTCTCTGACTCTATCGGGGGGCCTTAGCTCTATCTCTATGGATGTTCTGAGGGATGCTGGGGTGAGGCCTTGGATACACTGTTTGGCATTAGGATTGGTTAGCAGCGAGCCCAGTTTGCAAGCCCTCGCTAATAGGTTATATAGTTGAAGATTTTATGAACGCGTCAGCATATGGGAATGTAGTAGCTATGGAAGTTGGAGCTGAAGATGATACACACGACTCCTCTTGCGAGTGCAACTCGTGTGTATTTGACTAGATATTTTTATAGGTTTCTTTATTGGATTTATAAGACATGTATTTGGTACTTAATTATTTATGTCTCAGTTTAAATAAAGAATAATTTGCTATTATTTATGAATACCATTTTAGTTCTCAGTTCATTTATTTATAAGACTTCCGCTATTGTGTATCTACTCTGATTATGATGGTGAGTATATGAAGGTTCAGGTGACGCGGGGATAGCCTATTTGAGATCCTGGTTGAACCGTTGGTTATTTAGTGGTTCATCACACCATTCTAAAATGTGCAGAATTGGGGTGTAACAACTTGGTATCAGAGCATCTCAGGCCTTGCCCGCTAAACTATCATACATTCACAGCAATAGTGAACTGAGATAGGATAAAATAAAAACAGTAATATTAACACATTATAAGCATAAGTGATGTTGAGACCAAATTTGAAAAGAGAATAATACATCTATTAAAAGGAGAAATGAGTTGACATACAATGAGAGTGAAACAAAGAGTATATATATATCTAAAATAGAGTACAGTCCACAACCCGGACTGTTACTCTGTAGTACAAGGAAAAGTAAAGTACAATCAGGAAGCTGGAGGCGAAGGAGGAGGTAGAGCAATTAGGTTTCCAAGTGGTTTAAAAGAGATTTACAAACCTTGAACGAGGATCTACTATCAACCAAAGGTGAGGGAACAAGATCTAAATTAATTGGCTAATAATAAACTATTTTTATTTATTGAGTCCAATGCCATGAATGATTCTATGTTTGTATGCGTGTATTGTGCATTTCACATATCATCCAATATTTCTGTTATTACTGTTCATGCATATTTAATTCAGTTTATTTATAACATGATGATGATGATGATGCTAGGAATAAGCATGTGAATGTATGTGTGTGGTTAGTGTACTTGATGCGAGTAGGGCATCAGGGGGAGGACGTGACACTGTGGTTCATCCTGGTCACCAGACTCTAGCTCTATCTCTACTCAAGTCTTATCCACTGATATCGTCATATCGCCATTACCTTAGCAGAACTATTACGTCGTAGGGCATCAGGGGAGGTGGTCTCGAACCGTGTAGTCTCTGACTCTACTGGAGGGCCTTAGCTCTATCTCTATGGACGTATTGAGGGATGCTGGAGAGATGCCTTGGATAAACTGTTTGACATTACGATTGGTTAGTTGTGAGCCCAGTTTGTAAGCCCTCGCCAATAGAGGCTTACGTGTTGGTATGGGTAGGGCATCAAGGGAAGTGTCATGTGGTGTTTGATCCGGGCACTTTAGCTCTATCTCTATCCATGATGGGTGCATGTGGGACGGCGATGGTGTTTGATCCATTGGGCGGCTTCACACACTCGTGTATAGAGGTGCGGCGGCCACCTATCCGTTCTATTGCACATTGCAAACTTATGAACCAGACCAAAGATATGAATTGAATGCATGCATATGTTTGTTGCATTGTTTTGTTTGCTCACTGAGCCATGATGTGTGTTCACCATTTTGACGTCGAATATTTTAGTTGATGATGCAGGTCCTACTGTAAAAGATTATGTGAATGCTCCAATGTACGGGCATGTTGCGGCGATATATGCAGAAACTATGATGGAGTCGCATGATTCGTCGTGCAAGTGCAACTCATGTGCCTTTGATTAGATTTACTTGTTGGATTATTCAGAATATGTAATTGATTAAATTATTTTATTTTTATGTCTTCAGTTATTTGAGATAATTGGATACTTTATTTATGATATCACTGTTAGATACTCTGTTCATTAATATTAAAGACTTTCGTTATTATTTATTTACTCTGATTATGGTTGTAGATGTGTATGGTTTAAGCAAAAGGACACAGCCTATTCGAGATCCTAGTTGAACCATTGGATCATAGACGGTTTATCACACCATTCTGGTTGGTGCAGAATTGGGGTGTGACAACTTAGTATCAGAGCTCTCGGACCCTGTCTATTAAACCTGTATACTTCCACAAATGTTCGTGAACTGAGTTAGGATAAAATTTAAAAGCTTTAATAAGAACACACTATAAGCACCTGTGTTGTATGAAACAAAAATTAAGAAAGAGAATAATGTACTATTAAGATGAGAAACAAGTTTCATATATACATCAAATAAAAACAATATATATATATATATCCAAATCAGAGTACGGTCCACAATCCGGACAGTTACTCTGTAGTACAAGGAAAAAGGAAAATATGCATCATGGAGCTGGGGGTGCTGGAGGAGGAGGTGTCTCACGATCTCAATCATAATCCTCAGCATACACCCTCGTAAGCCAGGCTACCTGAGTCCGGGTCACCTGGAGACTAGCTGCCAGATCTGCCACCTGCTGATTAGTAGCGCAATGGGCATCCCAAATCTCACGCATCAACCCCATCACGTCATCTGGTGGTGGGTGCGAAGGACCAGCTGAGTGGGAAGGAACCCGAGAAGGGCCAGCTCTAGTGGAATGTTGTGGTGAGGGAGGAGGTATGGCGTCTACATCCATGAACATACGATCATCATCCTCAGCATCACCCCCGTGGACCTCTGCTGCTGCTGTTGCCGCCGCCTCCGCGTCTGCTATCTCTACTCTAGTATGGGGACGCACCATAGAGTTTCTCTCCTCGTCACTAACCTATGCATCTCGCATCCCCATCCTGCAGATGGCCTCTCAGTCAAGGTCGGTCGAAAAAGTATCCTCATGAGTCCTCTCATCAACCAAGTCGACCTGTAGGCGGGTGAGCAGAGTGGTGATCAAACGCCCATAGGGTAGGTTGCCCATTAGACCAAGCGTCGTAGCACGGAGCATAGTCCTGATAATAATGTATGGAAGGCAAACGGGTTGCCTAGTGTAGATGCAGTATAGGAGATACTGGGTCAACTAGGAAACCTTCTTATAATGCCCACTCTGAGGAATCAGGTTGTGCTGAATAATCTTGCAGTACACCCGAGGTTCCGGCCATAGGTTGATTGCCTTCATCTCCCAGCGATTATCCTTAAGAAGATAGCAGTCAATCTTTGCACGCATTATCACAGATAGGAACTGGGGTTCCTTGGGTGCACATTATACTAAGGGCCCATCGTTTGGTATACCCAGGAGATCAGCCAACTCTTGGCAGTTAAAGGAGATCTCCACCCCTTTATCATAACTAGTGATCCTGAGCTCCCTACCCCTTGTCCGTATCATTTGGGTCACCATCTACCTGAAGATTACAATAAAACTGCTTTACCAGTGCAGGACAGGTGCAACCCTCATACAAGATCACAGGGAACCAACCCATATCACCAAAGGCACCCTTCACATTAAACAAGGCTAAATTAGCCAGTTTACACAACGACCCCCTTCCACCTTTTTACGCTCATAACGAGCATACTGAGTCTCTGCTTCATTAGACCGGAAGTGAAGAGGATCATGAACTCTGAGGACCTTGGTGTGAGCCATGTTATCTGCAAAGATACAGACTAACAAGCAAGATATTAGTTATAGAGAAAAACTCAAAATTTTGGCATTATAATGGCATGATTCGGCCAAAAGACTCACTTTTCACCCAAACCGTTGGGCAGGAGGACTTACATATGCTACAAACCATCCTGCAAGGCTCATACTGTTGGAAATTAAAACTAGGAAGATCGAATTTAAAGAAATTTTGACAATTCGAAAGAAATCCCAAAAATTAGGTCAAAAATGGAAAATTTCAAGTTTCTCAAAAACTAACTGATGAAACTCAAATTTTCTTGAGGGCTTTCATCCATTGAGTGGCCAATAGCAAAATCCCCCAATAAAAATCAAATTTGTAAGGTTAGAAAACTTTTAATTTGAAGAAAACGCTATAAATGGAGAAAAACCTAGTTTTGAAAGCTTAAAAATGAGGACCAGTAGAGAACATACCTGAAGGAATGGAGCGGAGGTCGTGAATGGAAGAAAGAATCACCAAACATGAGTGGTTGACACTGTAGCAACTCAGTGGAAGCGAGTTGAGTTGAAAGCAAAAGAGAAAGTGGGAAATGACTCCAAAAATCAGGTTTAAAAACCTGATTTGGGGTCGTGTGGTCGCAAAATTTAACCAAATATGCGACCACACGATCGACCCCACGATCGACCACAGCACTCGGTGAGCTGACAGACTTCGTATGGTCGGACCCTGTGGTCACACATATTACGACCACACGATCGACCACAGGCTCTCAGTGAGCTGACAGGGTTTTGTGAGGCCGCATACCCTGTGGTCGCATATATTGCGACCTCACCATCGACCCCACGATGGAAAATACAGTATTTTGACTATATGACTTGGAAAATTAGAATTTTACAATGATTAATTGGATTTTGACATTGGAATGACGTATATTATGATTGCCTCACATGTTCTATGATTTTTCAGACACTACCACCAGCGGAAACAAGAAATGGCTGGTCGAAGAGCCCAATTTCAGACACTACCAGGCGAGGACGTAACCCAATTCCACCACCACCACTTGTGGAGGAAAATAGCCATGAAAACCCTGAAAGACAAGAGAATCAGAATGTGGTACCACCAGGAACCAATGATCAGGCTAATCTTACAAACTTGCCAGCCCCACCTACAGATTTGGCTACAACAGTAATGAACCTAGCACAACAGCTGCAGCAAATACAGCAAGTGCAAGCCAATATGCAAGCTGTTATGAGAATGGTTTTCCCAGCTGCACATACTACACCTATACCAGCCAGACAAGCTAGCACCGTACCAAGGGGTAGCAACACAGTACCTCAAGCACCTCAAACGCCAATTGTACAAGCTCCAATACAAAACCCTAAAGTAGCCCAAGGCAGTTACCAGTATCAACCACCTATATATGAGGCCTATGCTCAGTATTAATTGGACCATTCTCGACTGATCGAGCATTTTATGAAAATGAAGCCTAAAGAATATAATGGCAAGCCAGCGGATCCTTTGTGGCCAGCTCACTGGATCGACGAGATGGAGAGGAATTTCATAATGATGATTGTTAATGAGGAGGAAAAAGTATTGTGTGCAACATTTATGCTGAAGGGCGATGCACACCACTGGTGGAAGTCTACTTGGACTTATCTATTAACAAAGCACGCCCAATTGACCTGGGCTATCTATAAAGAGGCATTCTTCGAGAAATATTTTTCCAGAAGTTTCAGAGATGCTGTGGAAAGAGAGTTCCTGAGTTTGTATCTGGGACAGATGATTGTGGATGCATATCAATAGCATTATGAAGAGCTGTTTTTCTTTGCTCCCTCTAGCATGCAGGAGGAAAATACTAAAACCCGAAGGTTCATCATGGGACTTAGGGGAAGCATTCGGGAGCATGTCTTGGGGCTAGAAAAGAAAGTTTATAATGAAGCAGTACAGATTGCTCGAGTGCTAGAATCGAGCCAGAGAGAGAGCTACTTTGCTCAGAATAGAGGTATCAAAAGGTCAAATGGAAATTCATATAACGGGGGAAACACAAAGACATTTAAATCCTTCCATACTCAAGGCTTTAATGCAGCAGCCAAGACTACTCGAACAGTCCAACCTCAACAGAAGCAAAATAATGAAGGAGTAAAATGCTATAACGGTAATCAAATGGGACATTATTCAAGGGAGTGTCCTAAGCCCAGGAAGCAACTACAACAAGGAAATGTTTATGCAGTTACATCTGAGGATGCTGCCGCATCACCTGATGTGGTCACAGGTATGACCTAAACCTTTTATTTTGAATTACCTTGTATGAGCATGTAGACTAAATTAAAATAAATCACAAGTATCGTACCTATTAATGGCATACTTGCTAGAGTACTCTTTGATTCTGGAGCTACTCATTCTTTTATGTCTATGTCATTTGAAAAGAAGCTAAATCTACCCCTAGATCTTTAGACTACAAATTGCTTGTACGATCGCCTATGGATTAGAAGTGAAACTAGAAAAAGGTTATGGACCATGTCCAGTTCTTATCGACGAGAAGATTTTGGATGCAACCTTAATTCAACTTGAGATGGTAGACTTTGACGTTATCTTGGGAATGGATTGGTTAGCTCGGCATTCTGCAAACCTATTATGTGCAGAAAAGAAACAAACATTTAAAGACAAGGAAGGAGCAGAGTTTAGTTTTGCGAGAACTAAACTTTCCCGTAAACGAAAACTCATCCTCTCTGCATTAAAGGCTAGAAAATACCTCGAGAAAGGAGGAGTTGGGTATCTAGTATCCTTGGTTGATCTCACCAAGGAAGTACCACAAATGGAAGATATTGATTTTGTGCGTGATTTTCGGATGTATTTCTTGGGGAACTACCAGGACTACCACCCGACCGAGCGACAAAGTTCGTTATAGATCATATACCCGGAGCCGCACCAGTATCTAAAGCACCCTATCGAATGACTCCAACTGAACTGAAGGAACTAAAGGTACAATTATAAGAATTACTAGACAAGGGTTATATCAGACCCAACATATCACCATGGGGAGCGTCGGTATTGCTTGTGGAGAAGAAAGACGGTAGCGTTCAACTGTGTATAGACTATCAGGAATTGAATAAGCTTACAATCAAGAATCGATACCCGTTGCCTCGGATCGATGACTTGTTCGATCAGTTGCAAGGTGCCAAAGTGTTCTCTAAAATTGATCTTCGGTCAGGATACCATCAGTTGAAGATTAAGGAAGGTGATATCCCAAAGACAATTTAGAACAAGATATGGACATTATGAATTTTTATTCATGTCTTTTGGATTAACTAATGCACCCGCAAGTTTTATGGAATTCATGAACCGGGTATTCCATGATATGTTGGATATGTCAATTATTGTGTTTATTGATGATATATTGGTCTACTCCAAGGACAAGGAAACTCATGTCATGAATCTAAGAGTCACTCTCCAGCGACTAAGAAAAGAGAAGTTTTACGCCAAATTTACAAAGTGTGAGTTTTGGCTAAATGAGGTCGCTTTCTTAGGCCATGTTGTATCCGCTGAAGGAATTAAAGTGGATCCTAGCAAGATTGAAGCCATTATGAAATGGAATCACCTAAGAGTGTCGCAAAAATCAGAAGTTTTCTAGGTTTAGCTGGGTATTACCGACGATTCGTGGAAGATTACTCTGGAATCGCCGTACCTCTCACTAGTTTGACTAAGAAAGGATAAAAGTTTGTTTGGACCGATAAATGTGAAGAAGGTTTTCAAAAATTGAAGCTAGGTTGATATCTGCTCCCATCTTGACTATTCCTATTCTAGGACAACCATTTACCTTGTACACTGATGCGTCTGGGTTGGGTTTAGGATGTGTGCTTATGCAAGGAGAGCAAGTAGTTGCGTATGCCTCAAGACAACTGAAAACACATGAGAAGAACTATCCCACTCATGACTTGGAATTAGCAGCAGTAGTACATGCTGTCAAGATATGGAGACATTATTTGTATGGAGAGAAATTTCAGATTAAGTCAGATTATAAGAGTCTCACTTATCTTTTTAATCAAAAGGAGTTGAACATGAGACAAAGAAGATGACTGGAATTATTGAAGGATTATGATTGCGATATCCAGTATCATCCAGGAAAGGCTAATGTAGTTGCTAATGCGCTAAGCAGAAAAGCAATGATAAAATCCCATGGAGAGGTTAACATAACTGTGGCAATGTGTGTTACAGGAAAAGTATTCAATCATGGTAATGAGCAGTTCCTGATAGATGCACCGGGTGGATCAACCAACCAAGGATTTATTCATCGGTTTTCAAATATGTTCGCAACATTGAAGATTGTACCTGATATATTAGATGAAGTGAAGGCCGCTATTAGATCAGACCCTTATCTGAGAACGGTGCAAAAAAACATCGAAAAAGGTAGGACTATTCTTGAGTTCACCTTAGACGTTGAAAAGGTATTAAAATACAAAGGAAGAGTATGTGTTCCTGAAAATGAAGACTTGGATATTAGACATAGACTAATAAAGGAAGCTCACTCCATCGCTTATTCGGTACATCCTGAAAGTACGAAGATGTATCATGATTTGAAGAAATTATATTGGTGGAGAGGAATGAAAGCAGATGTAGCTAAATTTGTGTCTCAATGCCTAAATTGTCAGAGGGTAAAGGCTGAAAGGCAAAGACCTACAGGATTGTTGCAGCCACTGCCAGAACCAGCATGGAAATGAAACTGCATCACTATGGACTTCTTCACCGGGTTACCATTGACTCCCCGAGTAGTTGACGCGGTCTGGGTAATTGTAGATCATCTGACTAAAATAGCTCGCTTCATAGCTATACGACCACAGTATACCCTAGAGAGGTTAGCCAAGCGATATGTAGATAATATTGTCAGATTGCATGGTGTACCTGAAAGCATTGTGTCCGATAGAGACCCACGCTTTACTTCAAAGTTTTGGGAAAGATTACAGAAGGCTATGGGTACAACGTTGAAATTCAGTACTGCATTCCATCCTCAGACAGATGGACAATCGGAGCGTACCATTCAGATTTTAGAAGGCATGCTTCGAGCCTGTGTTATTGATTTCAAAGGATCATGGGATGAGAAACTACCATTGATCGAGTTCGCCTATAACAACAGCTATCAGGCTACTATACAGATGTCACCCTATGAAGCACTGTATGGTAGGAAGTGTCGAACTCCTTTGTTTTGGAATGAAGTTGGTGAACAGAGTATCGTTGGGCTAGAATTTGTTGAAGAGACTTGTCGAGTAGTCGATATTATCAAGGAAAGAGTTAGAACAGCTCAGAATCGTCAGAAACAATATGCAGATACTCAACATCGAGACCTTGAATTCGTTGTAGGTGATAAGGTATTCTTGAAAGTATCACCTATGCGAGGCTTAAAACGATTCGAACAGAAAGGGAAGCTAAGTCCAAGATATGTCGGACCATATGAGATTCTAGCCAAACATGGGAAAGTGGCGTATCAATTAGCACCACCTCCATTTATGTCAAGTCTGCATGATGTATTTCATATCTCATTATTGAAAAAGTACATCAGAGATCCAACACACGTTATAACAGCGGATCCATCGAGTCTAACTGATGATTTGACATTCGAAATAGCACCAACTAGAATTACCAGCCAAAAGATTCAACGTCCATGCAATCGTGACATTTATTATGTTAAGGTTACTTGGAGGAGCCAAGATATAGAAGAGACCACATGGGAAGAAGAGAATGCTATGCAAAAGCAATATCCTCACATTTTCGACTCGGAAGGTATGTGAAAATTTCGAGGACAAAATTTATAATAAGAGGGGGGGAGTAGTAAGACCCGTATCGAACTAACCGGTCTTACCACTTTGTATCAGGTCTTCCTATCATGGTCGGGCCAAGTGGGCCAATGAAGAAACCATAAGCTCAAGTATGAAATTTAACCCAAAAATAGTCAATTATGAGTGTGTGGTTGCATACTTAAACAGGTGTTATCGACCACACCTCAAAATAATGCAACCACAGGAATTTAGGTCGTGTGGTCGCATGTTTCAGAGGGTGTGGTCGACGGGTTCTGCGACCCCACCTTCGACCACACGGATTCCAGACAGAACCGAATTTAGGAAACCTTCCTAATCCGAAGGGGGTTCTTTCCTAAACTTAGTAGGGCTTATTATGGAGGGTTTTTTGCTATAAATAGAACGTCCCTTAGCCTCTTTCACCCTTTTAGAACTCAAACTGAAAGTGAGAGAAAGAGAAAAGAAGCAAGAGAAGGAGAATTGAAGAGGAAGACTAAGAAGGAAGAAAATTCAGAGAAAACTCTGAATCTTCAACAAGCTTAAGGTATGAAAACATTCCCCATGTTAAATTGAGAGCCTAAAATAGTTTATGAAAGAGATAGGATTTAGGTGAAACCCAAATCATCAATCCATGGATAAATTCCAAGAGAATCCATGGGAGAAAATTATGTGGACAATGGATTGTGTATAAAATAATAGTTCTGAGCCATAGAACAATCATAGGAAGGACCATGATGATAAGCCAAGGGATCCAAACATGAAGGAATGGAGTTGAGGATGAAAAAGTTAATCATCACATGTGTGGTCGCATGATGTGCGACCACATAAGACACATATCCAACCACATGCCCTCGGGAAGTTTCCAGGGAGGGTGTGGTCGCAGGATATGCGACCACACCCTACGACCACACGCCCTGTGGTTATAGAAACTGAGACCACAGGTGCTGCCACACCTGCGACCCCTCAGTTTCTGTTAGTCTAAATTCATGGGAATTAATTCTAATTTAAAATCTATAAATTTGTTAGGTTTCTAAGTGGTTTAAAAGAGATTTACAAAGCTTGAACGAGGATCTACTATCAACTAAAGGTGAGGGAACAAGACCTAAATTAATTGGTTAATAATAAACTATTTTTATTTATTGAGTCCAAGCCATAAACGATTTTATGCTTGTATGCGTGTATTGTGCATTTCACATGTCATCCAATATTTTTGTTATTACTGTTCATGCATATTTAATTCAGTTTATTTATAACATGATGATGATGATGATGCTAGGAATAGACATGTGAATATATGTGTGTGGTTAGTGTACTTGATGTCTTTTCATGGAGATTATTGGGAACGGGAATGGGCCTGGGGTTAACAACAACGACAAAATTGCCTTCTGTCTGTTGCCATGGAATGTATAGGTAGGGATTGTAAACTGCTTGGAAAGCCCGTTCCGCGCTCTCTATCCCCTATTTTTTGAGGTCCCCATGAACCGCTTTCATCTATCCGTGTTCGCCTTCTTTCTTCCTTCCCTTCCACACGGAAGGATCATGGGGTTCTCCCAAAATACATATCCGGGGGTGCAACTGTTTAGTAAGCAAGGATCGGAACGGGCGGATCCCAGGTCGAATTCCATGAATGGAAAGGGGAAGCCTTAGAGGATTTAGCTTATTTAGAGCACCGCACTTTGCGATTGAATGGCGGATTTCAATGATGAAATGAAAAGAGAAGACTTTGAATCACCTTCTCATGGATCAAGGGCTTCTATTCTTCTGGTTTTAGACCCCCCAACCTGGGAATAAAGAAAGTCCCCTCTTGCTCTAAAAACAGTCTATTATCCAGTACCATATGATCCTTCGTCGGATTCGCATGCATATGCGTATGTGTATGCTAATTCTGATGCTTCAGCGGCATTTACTTTTTTAAGATTTTACTTAAGATTCGGAATAAACTATATCCAGTTTCTACCGAACCAGAAGTTTTTTCCGCCGTATCAGACGTCGAAACAAGGGATCCCAAAGCTGCATTTCCCAAAGGAGCATTTCCCGAAGCAGCAGCTAAAGCCTCATTCATACCTATGGGGAATAGAAAGAGAAAGGGCTGCTTGGGTTAATAGGATACTTAGCCGCCTAGCCTGTTTTCCTAATTGGCTTCCCCCACGAGAGCCAATCATCCTAGCTTCCTCTAGGCTCCTCTTCCAGCTTTCTTGCTGTTCGGTTTTCCCCTTGAGGTGGTCTGCCTCATGTAGCGATTTTTCAATTCTTTAGAATCTTCTTGTCGATCCGCCGTTTGGTATAGTGTTTGTTCAGCTCCCGTGTCAGCGCCCGAGTGGGGCATCAGGGGGAGGATGTGACACTGTGTTTCATCCTGGTCACCAGACTCTAGCTCTATCTCTACTTAAGTCTTATCCACTGACATCGTTGTATCGCCATTACCTTAGCAAAACTATTACGTCGTAGGGCATCAGGGGAGGTGGTCTCGGATCGTATAGTCTCTGACTCTATCGGGGGGTCTTAGCTCAATCTCTATGGACGTATTGAGGGATGCTGGGGTGAGGCCTTGGATACACTGTTTGACATTAGGATTGGTTAGTTGCGAGCCCAGTTTGCAAGCCCTCGCCAATAGGGGCTTACGTGTTAGTATGGGTAGGGCATCAGGGAAAGTGTCATGCGGTGTTTGATCCGGGCACTTTAGCTCTATCTCTATCCGTGATGGGTGCATGTGGGATGGCGATGGTGTTTGATCCATTGGGCGGCTTCACACAATCGTGTATAGAGGTGAGGCGGCCACCTATCCTTTCTATTGCACATTGCAAACTTATGAACCAGACCAAAGATATGAATTGAATGCATGCATATTGTTAGGTGGGAAAAATCTCATCCATTTAAAATCTTACACGTGTCAAGCTTCACCTTCGGAGCCGACCGCTCGGAGTGTCTTACGCTCGGCTTATGAGGCATTCGGTACCTTGCCATCGGCCTCTCATGCGCCCGGCATGCCGCATTCGCCCTACGCCGTCTGGTTACCATTATCTACGGTAGCGCTCGGAGTCATAGTCCTACCCGGCTATGTTTCCCAGTCGGTGGTCAGAGTCCTAATGTGATTATGCTACATCCGAGGAGTCCTTCTTCTAGTCTGATACGACGTCGACTATCACGGTCCGTGATTACTCACACATTGACATGTGTCAGTCCCAGAGCTGACCGACCTAGCTTCCTTGGCTAAGGTCTCTTACTCCTACTCGGAGTCTACCACACAGGTGTCCCTCAGAGCGACACGTGGCAATCCTATTGGCGATCTACTTCCCTGAGTCCTGGTACCTCCATGCTTCTTCCCAATCTATAAGTAGAGGGCAACCCCTCAAGGTAATTACTTACGCATAAATTGCTAGTTCACAATATCTCTCCCTCTCATTCTTGCACGCTCAAACTCTTTCATCGTCCGACATTCTTTAAACTAGAGATAGCTTTCTGCTATCTCTTGACTGCTTACATTGGGAATCTGACTTAGGCATCGGAGTATACCCGGGGCTTAGGTGCCCCACTCCTTTGTCTCATCTTTGTGGTTGCAGGTAACTCAGAGCGCAGATCGACGGGCGATTTCCAACCGTAACAGTTTGGCACCCACCGTGGGGCCCCTTTTGACTGAGTTTGAAGATTAGCGCGCCAGCACTCTGGTTTCAATGGCTCACAGAAGAACTCAAGCATAGGCATCTCGTGCACCATCGGAGCAGTCTGTGCAGGTTCAGGTAGGCAGCAGTGCAAGTACGACGAGGACAAACCATGAGCCCACGCCTGCACCAGCACCAATACCACCATCGGTTCCAGTGCCGGTTCCAAGTCATACGCCAACGGCGATACCACCACCACCCCTTCAGTATGTTACTCGTCAGCAGTTTGATGAGCTGAAGCAACAAATCGAACAGCTAGTGAGAGTCTTGAGGGGCGCCCGAGCAAGCGGTTCGGTAGCAGAGGAAGAAAATCTCCATCCGGTATCGAATCCGCCCCCTGAAGTTCTGCCAGCGGCCCATCCGTAGCCAGCGAGGGTGGCTTCTACCAACACCTTGCCAAATAATCCCCCCATGGGAGATCAAGCGCCTAGACGGAGTGTGGCCGGGTTAGCCGCTCGGCATTCCCTGGCAAATCAACACTAGGCGCCAGCAGCGCCACCTCCGGTGAGAGGCACGAGGTCCTTCCTCGATGTCTTCCGCCAGGAGAGGGTTAATGTAGAGACACCAGGAACGGTTGCGCCACCTCCGGATACGCCTCAGTCTGAGATCGAGCGGCGATTACTAGAGCTAACCACTCGGCTTCAGCAGGTGGAGTAGAACCGGGTAGCTCCGTCGAGGACGTGGCCTTCATGAGGGTACCCCCTCCTGACAACTTCAAGATGCCGGTCCTGGACTCGTACCATGGGAGTACCGACCCCGAGCAGCATCTGGATGTGTTCGTCTCTACGACGCTATTCTATCCACTGAGCGACAGCCTCATCTGTAGGGCGTTTCCTTCAACGCTTAGGGGCGTCGCTCGCACTTGGTTCAACAATCTCCCACCGAAGTCGTTCGAACAGCTGTCAAACAAATTCTTGATGCACTTCCAAGGCAGCCGAGTGCGCAAGAAGACTTCATACCATCTGTCAATGGTCAAGCAGCAGAAGGACGAATCCCTGCGGGACTTTATCAAGCGCTTCAATACTCAAGTGCTCGAGATCAAAGACGTCGAGCCCGCAGTGCACATGTCCAGCCTGCAGGCCGGGGTGACTGACCGAGAGGTTTGTTGGTCCCTTGCCAAAAAGCAATCGAAAAACCTGGACGACTTGCTCGCCAGGTGTGAGAAGTACGCCTCTGCAGACGAGACGACGAAGGCCCAGAAAAATAATACGGTAAACAATCTGAAGGCTGATCCGAAGCCCGCAGACAAGAAGAGGTCTGAGACGGCCGACCAGGCGCCGAGCTCAGTCGACCCCAAGAAGCAGAAGTCCAGTAAGGATCAAGCCTACCGGCACCCGTACAAGACATTCGAGTATTATACTCCACTAAACACTTCGATGACAGAGATTCTAGAAGTAATCAAGAATGACCGGAACCTCCGATCCCCGCCAAAAACCCTCGGCGACAGGAGGAATAAAGATCCCTCCTGATACTGTCACTTCCATCGCGACTACGGCCACGAAACGGAGGAGTGCAAGTACCTCAAAGGAGAGATTGAGGACCTCATCCGACGAGGATACTACGGCAATTTTGTTCAGAATGCTGACCGAGCGCTGACTCCCACTCGGAGGGACCGGGGATTACCACCTCCACCTCCGAGGAACCCTCAACCCAACGACTGCTGAGCGGATGCTGGCGATAACCAAAACGCCGCTCGGAGGGACGACAGAGACCCTGATGGACCAGCTGCCCCCAGACAGTGGGTCGGTGCCATCCAGTTTGAGTCGATCGAAAGCTCATCAGGAGTTGGAAAAGAAAGGGTGTCGGTAAAAGAAAGGCTGGGAGGCTGACAGCACACCCAGTCTGGGTCAATCCCGTCCTGGTCGAAACCAGAAAGCCGCGGCAGAAGAAGAAAGAAGTCCCATCCTGCTTCAAAGAGAAGAAAAGCCGAGCGGAGGTTCGTGGGTAGTCTGCAGCCTAAGGACCGACCGCGCACAGCAATGGGCTTGCGCATCCCTGGTGACAATGGAGTCTATGCCATCACTAAGGGACCCCAAGCAGAGGGCAAGTCAGTCCTCACCATCATAGGAGGACCAGCGGTTGGAAACAACTCTCCGCGTACAGGAGAGCCCACGGAGGAACTCCTATAAATTCCGATCGCGGACGATCAGCCCGACAAGACATTCCCGGTCGGCTCACTACTACCCGAGGAACAAAGGGAAGGACCCTACCGCATACTCCGGATGTGACAGACCGGGCTCATATAAGCTAACCACCCTCGGCGGGAGGAAATTCTGAGGACATGGCATGCCACCAACCTTCGGAAATATTATCAAGTTTTTATTCTCAGTTCATTACAGAATTTTTTCAACTATTTTTTCTAGCAAGTCTCAGTTGTATACCAGACCCCCTGAGGGCATCCGCTTAGTTTCTTTTAATACAAAGCAGCACAGATATAGTTTAGTCAACTCACAACAAGTCTTTCATAGCCGTTCCTTCCGGCCCAGCCGATCTTAACCAGGCATAGGTCAAACATCGACCTCGGCGTATCTGCCTACCGCGTTCCACAAGCAGACCTCGGTAGCACACAAACCATACGCATATCTTCCTACCACGGCCCATAAGCAGACCAAGGTAGCATGAAGACCATACTTGTATCTTCCTACCATTGTCCACAAGCAGACCAAGGTAGCATGAAGATCATACTCGTATCTTTCTATCGCAGTCCACAAGCAGACCAAGGTAGCATGAAGACCATACTCGTATCTACCTACCGTGGTCCACAAGCAGACCTCGATAGCACGTAGGCCATACGCATATCTTCCTACCACGGCCCACAAGCAGACCAAGGTAGCATGAAGACCATACTTGTATCTTCCTACCACGGTCCACAAGCAGACCAAGGTAGCATGAAGATCATACTTGTATCTTCCTACCGCGGTCCACAAGCAGACCAAGGTAGCATTAATACCATACTCGTATCTGTCTACCACGGTTCACAAGCAGACCTTGGTAGCACGCAGACCATACGCATATCTTCCTACCACAGCCCACAAGCAGACCAAGGTAGCATGAAGACCATACTCGTATCTTTCTACCACGGTCCACTAGCAGACCAAGGTAGAATGAAGACCATACTCGTATCTGCCTACCACGGTCCACAAGCAGACCTCGGTAGCACGCAGACCATACGCATATCTTCCTACCACGGTCAACAAGCAGACCTCGGTAGCATGAAGACCATACTCGTATCTTCCTACTGCGGTCCACAAGCAGGCCTCGGTAGCACGCAGACCATACACATATCTTCCTACCACGGTCCACAAGCAAACCTCGGTAGCATGAAGACCATACTTGTATCTACCTACCGCGCTCCACAAGCAGGCCACGGTAGCATGCATACCATACTCGTACCTAGCATGAAGATCATACCATTATTTGCCTATCGCGGTTCACAAGCAGACCTCGGTAGCCCGACCGCGACAGACCATCCTAATGATAGTCATTTTGAGTAAGAATAAAGTGTTCTCGACCTGACTAGCAGTAAAGCCGACAACACTTCCGGGCTAGGGGCACCTTGGCCATTTCTCGAAATAGAACCAGCGCTCGGACTGAGCCGCACTCAGCATTACTACTTAATTGTCCTCGGCCTACCAGAGTGCCGAGCCGACAACACTTCCAGGGTAGGGCAGTCAGCAATGTGGGCAGTCAGCAATGCCTTGGCCATTTTTATTACTTAAGTGAATTTTTATTACTTATGTGTTCTCGGCTTACTAGAGGGTCGAGCCGACAACACTTCCGGGGTAACCACCGAATGGGTAACAGCATCCGAGAAGAAAGAAAGAAGACATAATCAAGTATGCTTTATTAAAAGTGTGCTTTATTCAAATCCCAAAAAGGGTGGTCGTACAATTACAATACGGTCGTACAATTACAATGAAAAAAAAATCTAAGTAGATATATACAAGGCGACTCGGAAGTCCTCAAGGTCGGGTCTACGAGACCCTCGGATGGCAGCGAAAGGTCCGGGAGTTCCATGATCGGCGTCTGGGGCACCTCGTACGGAGGAAGGTCATCCTCCTACATTCAGTCAGCTTCCGTAGGGGCCGTTGGCTCCACCCGATCATCCTCGGCCACGACCGGGGTCTCAGTCACCGCTGGCTCCTCACTAAGCACCTCAGCCATGATCGGGATCTCCGATCAGTTGAAATCGGCACCCTTCTCCACAAGTTGTTCCTTCAGGTATTTCACACCCCTCAGGAAAAACCCGCAGGCGACCTCCTCCACGTCCTCCCCATACTAAGGAGACGATCGGTACTCGGCCACAGCTCGACCTAGGGCCTCCCGGTGTGCATCTTCTTCCTTGGCCAGAGCCTCCTTGGCAGATCTGGCCTCATCCTCAGACTTCCGGAGCTTCTCCTCCAGCACCAGCTTCGCCTTCTCCGCGGCTTGCAGATCTTCCTCGGTTTTCCGTCGCTTGTCCTCGGTCAACCGAAGCTTTTCCTCCGCCTGTTGCACTCTGTTGTGCTCCTCATCGAGAGCGGCCTCAGCTTTGTCCAGCAAAGCCCGGAGGGTGACCTTCTCTGCAGCAAGGCCCTTGGCTTCCGAGGATTTATTGTTGAGGTTTTCCTCGATTGTCTTCAGAGCCTCACTCAGGGAGATCTCCAGGACCTCCTTCTCGTCCAAGTTAATAAAGGCGCGGGCGGCTCGTTCGCTGACCTCGGCCAGAAGGTTGCTCGTCTGCACAAAATGGAACGACAGTGTCAATACGACAAACATAAATAAAAAGAGAAGAGTAGGGAATTCCAAATATTACCTGAGAGCACGCGACGAACGCTCGCCTGAAGGCCTCTTCGTTCGCCAAGCCTGACGTGATGGCCACGTCCTCCGGGAGGCGTCCCTCAGTGACAATGATCCTCGCCGCCCTCACGCTCTTGAAGACCGAGTCCATCGACTTCAGTCCGAGCGCAGGAGAGAAGGCCGTCTTCAGCTTGTCACTCCTCTGTTTATTAGCGGGCTCGACCTCCCCCTTAGAGGCGTCGGTAGCCTCGGTCAGATCGGCCACCTTCAGACCTTGAGCGGTCTTCTTCGCCGGGGGCGCCGCCACGCCATGGCCGGCCGGAACCAGTTTTGTCATGGCTGCCTCGAGGGGCTAGACTTCCTTCACAGCCCCTTTGGCGAGGCTGGACTTCCTTCGTCGCAGCCTCCACCCTTGTTTCGTCTTGACGGCCCAGCCTAGGCGCCGGCCTCGTCTTGTAGATATCGACCGAAAGTTCCGCGACCGACCTTATTTTTTTCTTGGGCGGAGCCTCTGTCATGGGCCCCTTGCCTTTTGCCTTGACCGTCGCCCTCTGCTCCTTGTGAGGAGGCGCGCCCGTTGGCTCGCCCGCCGGCTGGATACCCTTTGCAGCATCGGCCGTCCGCTTACGTAGGATCCGAGCAACAATACGATCGTCGCCAAAGTTCACTGTAATGAGACAAGAGACGATGGTTAGTAACAAAATTAAAATAACAGCAGTGTACAGGGTCCTACAATTGATAAACTCACCAAGGAGGCCGTGCTCGGCCAACTGCACGGGATCCGCTAGGTCGGCATAGCCCACCGTCTTCCCGGTCTTCATTTTGTGCTGAGCCTGTCTCTCCTCCGTTGTCAGAAAGGGGACTTTGTTGAACCCCGTGGCGTCGACCACCAGCCAAATGTTCGATAGAGGGAGAGCCGGGCCGCCCTCGGGAGGGCCCACGAAGAAAAATTTATCCTTCCATCCGTGGATGGAAGAAGGCTTTTGGGAGATGGCCGGGAGCTTCTTTGTGCTCCTCAGACTAAAAAAGTACCACCCGGTCATAGAGCGGGACTCGGTCAGACTGGCCAACTGGAAGAGTGACAGAAACAAGTTCACGGTCGGAGTCTCTCTCAGTTGGCGGACAAACAGGATGAAGGCATATTGTGAGGACAAAGATGGAAATCTTTTGAAGTCGCCACCTAGATTTAGGTCTAGGACCTTAGAAATGTGAAATCTCACCCCAAGGTAAAACTTCGATTGACTCATGACCCTTAGATTGGAATTCTGGTCCATCAGAGATTGGGTAAGTGTCAGGTTACGGTTATGGGAAGGGGTTAGACACCCAAACCGCCCAATCGAAATCGATCTCTTATACCTTTCCTATGCTAGACTCTATTTGCTAAGCCAAACCAAACCAAGGGGTTTGATATCATTGAACCGAATCTGTATCCATCAGATTGCCTACGTATCATGGAATTATTCCAAAAATCAGGTTCACCATCGTAGTTCAGGTGTGATTAAAGTTTATGGATGTGATTTATGCTTGTGCATGATTAAGTTCATTGTTCAAGTTGAAATTTATGCTTGAAAGGTTGAGAAATCCTATGGGTTAGGATCTGGATAGTCCATGTGAACTGATAGATAGTCCTAGTGGATCTAAGAATAACCCTATTTGGGTTGGAATGTGGATAATATCCTAGTGGATCTATGGATAGTCCAAGTGGACTAAATTGTGGATCCGAATTTGGGTTTCTCCCAAATGGCCTACGTATCCTAGGGTTTGCCCTAGGAATCAGAATCCACGTAGTTCGAGAATGACGGGTGGATTTCCTAGTGGATCTATGGATAGTCCAAGTGGACTAAGGTTTGGATAACCCTTTTTGGGTTGGAATATGGATAGATATCCTAGAGGATCTATGGATAGTCCGAGTAGACTAAGGTGTGGACCGAATTTGGGATTCTCCCAAATGGCCTACGTATCCTAGGGTTTGCCCTAGGAATCAGAATCCGCGTAGTTCGGGCTGACGGGTGGATATCCTAGTGGATCTATGGATAGTCCAAGTGGACTAAGGTTTGGATAACCCCTTTTGGGTTGGAATATAGATAGATATCCTAGTGGATCTATGGATAGTCCGAGTGGACTAAGGTGTGGATCCGAATTTGGGATTCTCCCAAATGGCCTACGTATCCTAGGGTTTGCCCTAGGAATCAGAATCCGCGTAGTTCGGGCTATAACCTGTTCTAGGTTAGAAAGTGAGAACCTGTTCTAGGTTTGGGATTGAGAACCTATTCTAGGTTTAGGGTTTGCCAAGGGGCAAATCGTCCTAAATTACCCTTTTCATTCTGAATTCTAATTTTGGAAGGTTTGGCAAAGTATTTTTCTTTCTTTATTAAGATTTTTATCATTCCCATTATGCCCTTCCCAAGAATGTGGGTGCCTAAATGCACGTCCCCACGCCTAGATTGTCTTCTAGAAATGTGCAGATATGACAGTTTGCCTAGGGTGTTGCATAAAATAAGTTATTGCCAAAAAGTAGAATATTCTATCTAAATATGGCACAAAAAACATTTATGGCAAGAAATTCACATACAATAAGATTGTTTAAAAATCTTTCAAATATGGCATGTATTTCAAATAAGGCAAGAGCTTATGTGGCATGATCTAGTATGCTATCTTCTAAGCATGGCAAAATCCTAATTGCTATTTCTTTCCATATTTAGGGTTTTCTATCCTAATTATTATTTTATTTCCATTTTTTAGGGTTTTCTACCCTAATTGTTATTTTCTTTCCATTTTAGGGTTTTCTACCCTAATTATTATTTTATTTCCATTTTTAGGGTTTTCTACCCTAATTGTTATTTTTCAATTTATCTCTTTCCAAGACGAATTTGATGAATGAAAATATTCCAACTATAGCAGTGGTAGTAATCCAAACATAGCAGAATCATGCAAGCATCAAGATGGTGGACATATCAACATGGAATCCAATGGTTCAGATTTAATGTCATCACATAATCAGAAATCAATTGATCATCTAATGGATCAAATTTATCAATCAATGGCTCAAGATCAAAGGCCCTAATTAAATCATGTGAAAATAACTTAACATCAAATGGCCATATACAAATTTACATTAAAAAGTTTCAAATCAATGGTCACAATTAATCACATCAAACTCCCAAGATCAGATCCAGATAAGATGGCCATAATTTAATCATCCAAAATCCATATCAATGGTCTATATTTAATCACCTTAAATTTCAAACCGATGGGATCAATTTCATAAAGTTCTAAGCATTTCAGATCAATTTTGATCACATGAAATTCCTACATGTAATTGATCCAATTAATTTCAAATTCCCAAGATCAGATCCAGATCAGATGACCATAATTTAATCATCCAAAATCCATATCAATGGTCCATATTTAATCACCTTAAGTTTCAAACCAATGGGACCAATTTCATAAAATTCTAAGCATTTTCAAATCAATTTTGATCATATGAAATTTCTACATGTAATTAATCCAATTAATCACATCAAATTCCCAAGATCAGATCCAGATTAGATGGCCATAATTTAATCATCCAAAATCCATATCAATGGTCCATATTTAATCACCTTAATATCCAAAATCAATGGCCCAAAAATTTCACTTAAAATTCCAAGATCAAGGGTTCATATTTATTTCACATCAAAATCTCAAGTTCAATGGTTCATAGAAATTTCAATCATGGCTAAAATGATGATCAAGTTAATCACATGAAACTTCAAGCATATGATGGACCAATTTCATAAAAACTCCAAACAAGTGGTCGGACCCATTATCACCACAGATATTTCATGATCAAAACTATTATCATCATTTAAAATTTCATGATCAAATGGATGAAATTCAAGCACATAAAAAATCCATGTAGTGGATCAACTTAAATTCATGCCGGTGACTAAAATTTAATTAAGATACATACAATGGTTTACATGGGATCAAGGGTTGTGATAGAATCATGGGCAAGACTGGTTTGTGTAGTGAAACTGGGTGATAGGAGAGATGAGGTGTTCGGTTGAGGGTTTAGGGGAGCAGGTTTTGATGATAGTTGCAGGTTATGAGGTGGGGTGACCAGTGGGTCTTGTGAGAATGAATTTAGGCTGTAATTGATTGGATGAACAGATGGGTGTTCGGTTTAGGATCAGCATATGGCGGTTTCAAGGTGAATGTGTGTGCTGAAAGAAGTGAATAGCAGTTTTATCGGTTTGCAACAAGATAATCATAGGGTGCTTACCGCATCTGTTCTCAGTCCTTCCTCTCTGCTGGTTCTCCTTCATCATCTTCATCTTCATCTTCTCTTCTTCTCCTGCTTCTCTGATCTCCGACTCCTCCTTTTCCTCAAGCTCCCCCAATTTTTTTTTCTCCCTCTCTCTCTCTCCCTTTCTCCCTTTCTCGATTTCCCTTTCGGTTCCCTCCTTTTTCTGATTTTTTTCTTTATTTATTCTTTCTCTCTCTCTCTCTCTCTCCCTTTTTCGATTTCCCTTTCGGTTCCCTCTCCCTTTTTCTGATTTTTTTCTTTATTTATTCTTTCTCTCTCTCTCTCTCTCTCTCCTCCCTCTCTCTCTCCACTTCTTTCCGTTTTCTTATTCTTTTTTCCTTTTCTTATTTTTATTCTTTTTCTTCTCCTTTCTTACTCCCTCCGGATTCTCCTCCACTTTCTCTTTTATCATTATTTTTTTATCTCCTCCCTTCTTTCTCTCTCAAATCTCCCCCCTTTTATTATTATTTTTTTCCTTTTTTTTTATCTTCCTCTGATTCTCTCTCGATCTCCCCCCTTTTTATTAATTTTTTCTTTTTTTATCTTTTATTCTCGATCCTCCTCAATCTTCACCGCCCTCTTTTATTCTCGGATTCTCACCCTCTCTCTCTCTCTCCGATCTTCTCCTCTTTGATTGATTTTTCTTTTATTTTTTATTCCTTTTCTTTCCAACCGCCCTCCTTTCTTTCCCCTTTCGGTCTCTCTCTTCCTTCTCTCAAATCTTCTCAATCTTTTCTTTCTTTTTCGTTGAACCGAATGCATATATATATATATATATATATATATATATATATATATATATATATATATATATATATATATATATGATATCATAAAATTCTTGCACATGGGTTAAACGGACTTGGTCCAGCTGGTTTGACTTGAATTGATTGGGCTGGACTGACTTGAACTAAGGTTGGGTTGACTAGGTTGGGTCCAAACAAGCTAGGTTGAGCTGTTATTTGGATTGATTAGAATTACCGGGTTTCTTCTCCTAGTCATTTCATGGGTCATTTCCACTGTCATCCCGCATGGAATTTTCCGATGGCCTCTATTCCAAATTTTTTGCGTTCATTTTGTAGAACATTAAAAATGAGGAATATAGGAACTTGAATCACCTCATTTGGAAGTAAAATGGTCAAATTATGAATTTTTTAAGTTTAAGCGGACCAATTATCGATAATTTGACTGACCATTCTGCATGAGATCCTTCGGAGGCTTCTACCGGAAATATTTTACGTCCACTTTGTAGAGCACTAAAAATGGAACATAATGAGACGGGAATCACCTGATTCGGATATGGAATGATCAAAATATGAATTTTTGAATATTAAATGACCATTTTCATATGTAATTTTGCATGGGACCCTCCGAAGATTTTTACCCGAGATTTTCCATGTCCACTTTGTAGGACATCACAAATGAAGAACAATGGCCTTGGAATCGTCTGAATCCGATGTAGAACAAAAAAGATATGAATGGTCCAACGATAATTTGCATGGTTTGCATGGGACCGGGTTCGCCCATTGTAAAGATATGAAGTTTCAAAGTTCTAACGATCATTTTGCATGCAAGTTTGCATGGGACCCACTGGTGATTTCTACCCGGGATTTTTTACGTCCACTTTGTAGAACATCATGAATGAAGAATAATGGTCTTGGAATCATCTGAATCCGATGTAGAACGGGAAAGATATGAAGCTTTGAAGTTCTAACGATCATTTTGCATGCAAGTTTGCATGGGACCCACTAGTGACTTCTACCCGGGATTTTTTTATGTCCACTTTGTAGAACATCATGAATGAAGAATAATGGTCTTGGAATCATCTGAATCCGATGTCGGATGATCAAGATATGATGATTTGAAATTCAAACAATCCAACTTAGGATAATTTGCATGAAGGCCCCCCGGGATTATTATTTATAATAATTTCGGAAACCTCCCTTATATGTATCATCCGACTAAAATGGTCGTATCTTCCTCATTTGATATCGGAATTGAGCAATTCCGGTCCCGTTCCAAGATAATTCTATGACCTATGCATCTATGCAGATAATAGCCCATGACCCTGCTGTGGGGATTAGTGGAGAATCACAAATCTTTGGGTTAAAGGTCAGAAACCTGCCATATTGGTTCATTTATGCCGAGGGTGGCAAAAATGGGGTGCTTACAGATGCCCCTCTTTAGCCGAGATTGTTATCAGTTGAAGGCTAAAGATAAAAGAACCACATTTTTGGAGTATGAGTGATATTGTTTATTGGGCTGCATTTAGGGTAATTCTTCCTAAACTGCCTACGTATTCTAAGGGTGTCCCAGAAATCAAGCCCAAAACGTAGTTCGACTGGCAAGAAGGTTTGCTCTTCTTGGAGAATTGATGAATGCTCTTCTTGTATGAAGCTAGGCTGTGAATACAAGGCTCATTTGTAGGCTGGGAACCTCTTCTTGTGAGGTGGAACTCAATGCAAGGCATGTGCGGGCTTGGACCCGGCTTGATCCATTTGTAGGCTGATAAACCTCTTCTTGTATGGAGCTAGGCTGTGAATACAAGGCTCATTTGTAGGTTGGGAACCTCTTCTTACTGAGGTGGAACTCAATGCAAGGTATGTGCGGGCTTGGACCCGGCTTGATCCATTTGTAGGCTGATAAACCTCTTCTTGTATGAAGCTAGGCTGTGAATACAAGGCTGATTGCATGAGCTTGGGCTCGGATTTGATTTGTTTGGATGGAAGACTTGATGTCTTCTCTTTGATTGAACTGAGGCTCTTTTGATTGAGATTCTGAGATTGTTTTTTCTGAATAAGCTAGGGCTCTGCATTTGATTCACTTATAGGCTGAGATTGAATTGATCTTTGAATGAGCTAGGGCTCGCATTCACTTATAGGCTGAGATTGACTTGATCTTTGAATGAGCTAGGGCCGCTTCCTTATAGGTGGATTGACTTGATCTTTGTGAGCTGGCCGCATTCACTTATAGGCGGATTGACTTAATCTTTGAATGAGCTAGGGCTCTACATTTGATTCACTAATAATCCGAGATTGATTTGATCTTTGGATGAGCTAGGGCTCTACATTTGATTCATTTATAGACCGAGATTGATTTGAAATTTGGATGAGCTAGGGCTCTGCATTTGATTCACTAATAATCTGAGATTGATTTGATCTTTGGATGAGCTAGGGCTCTACATTTGATTCTGTAATGAGTAAGAACTCAGAAGGTCACTTTTAGGGTGAGAAATTTGCTATTGATTCTGAAATGAGCAAGAACTTAGAAGGTCAATTATAGGGTGATACCGAATGACTCATCTTGGCAGTTCCTACCAGCTTTGGACCTTCGGGATTGAAAATAGGAATATCCTTCTTGGAAGCTCTATGGCTATGAACCTTTAGGATGCTTGAAAGTGACCCATACAGGAAGGCTTTGTTAACTTTGAACCGTTAGGGTTGGAATCTGACCCATCTTGGAAGTCTCTTGACTTTGAACCTATAGAGTGTTGGACATATTTGAAATGATGGTGAATTCCTTGGCAGTTTTCCGAGTTTTTTTTTTGCTCCTGCTTTATTGGTGAAGGCACAAAATATGACATCAATGGAAGTGGTGTCATGGACTTTGCTGGCATGATACCTAGATTTGAAATTTGCCATTTATGGCCTGGTACTGAAAGTTTGACTCAATTTCAGCACGGTAGGGATGACTTGGTTACTCCCTTTGAAGGGTTCCATGTAATTTGAAGGTGATGATTTTCTTCAGCCAACATTGGTGTTGTTGGATTTTGGATTGAAAGAAACTCTAGCGAGGATTTTGGACAAGAATGAGGGGAGCTTGACAGTCTCTAACCAAAGTGATTTTATTGATTGACCTTGGTGTTAAACTGTCGAGGGGCATCTGATCAACTAAGTTCTTTGACTGTGCATTATGGTAGACCAAATTGGTAGAATAGCCAAGCGGCGATGAAATGTGACATGGGTTTGGCCCTTGATCTAGGCTTATGAAAAGCTCAGGGCTTTGCAACATTGTTGTGCCAATTTTGAAAGATGAATGAACCCTGGCCCCAATGTAGGCACGAGGAGCAAAGGATTTGAAGTGTTCCTTCAGAGAATTTGGTGACCAAATCCTAACAGGTGATTGACCACATCGGATTTTCTTTATCAACAGGATTGGGAGAACTGAGAAATTGGCAAAAACCAACTTGGACAGACCTACTTCTATTGACTAGGAAAGTCAGTGACTTCAGACTAGACAATGGATCCTAGATTTAATGCTCATGATCAAGTTCAATTCCTCTACATAGGGTATATCTATGCCCCAGTGTCTGCATGTTGTGACAGACCACTACTATAGAAGGAAATGGGAAATCTAACAGAGTTAGAACAAGGTTGAATCTGGATTGCATTTAGAATTTGACCATGCTTCTGAGGTCTAGGGAAGATTGATTGCAGAAAATGATTTCTTTGATAAACCCTTCTTGAATTTCGAAAAATGAAGGAACTGATGATTTAAATGAATTTGGCTACATCCGTAACCAGGCCATGAGAATTTGCTCTCTCCCTAACATGACCAACAGGATTTGAAGATAGAGTTCTGTTGAAAGGCAATGCTATGGAGCCCAACAGATGATGGTTTGTTCAACTCCTCCGAGTATGATTCACTGGAGAGCAAGAGGGGTTCCTTTCCTTATGGAGGGTAGACCGGTATGACACTTGTCCACATGAACCACTGAATTTTTCTTTGAAGGGCCAATGAGGGCAATGCTTTAGGGTTGCATCAGGTCGCCTATCCCCACCGAGGTATTATGGGTTGCCCATTGAGGTTTCTCGGGTTGCCTTTCCCCTGCTAAGGTTTCTCTTCCCATTATTATTTTTTTTCATTTTCTTCTTTTTGCAAACCCCATCTTGGGTTGAATAAAGAGTCTTGATATGGTGAGGATATTGTCAAAATTATGGTCCTATCCAATGGTCTGAAACCCTTAGGGGAAATCTGAATGGCATGACTTTCATGGCAAATGGGTAGCCTTGCCCCACTGTTTAAGTTGACACCTACACGTATTGATAGGCGGGCAGCTATTTGAATCATCACTAAAAGTGATCTTAGGGAAATGCAGTCCCACACCAAAATTAAAAATGGTGCCAAATTATGTTTTCCTTTCTTGGAGATGTTCGGGATGGAACCCGTGTCCCAACAAGCTATATCGAGATTCCGAATCAGTCACGATCATATCTGGGCCTGAAACCTTTAGGTTTGTTGACAAGTATTGATGTTGAAGGTCCAAGAGGACTGATGTGAAACTGTCCACATGGGTCTACCATTGGGAGAGTATTTGGTTATTTATGTAGAATGGGTTTATCTTACCGAGAAGATCCCATTTTATTGGCTTGAGAAATGAAGGGCTTATGGGAACCTTTGGGAAGCCATTGGATGTAATGAACGACAGATGAGAGTTCCAGCCAGATTTATGAATTTGTACATAAAATGATGACATGATCATGAGATACAATGCCATAAAAAATGATAATCAAAATAAGGGCATGTGATAGAGACTCCTTGGACGGCCGTCAGATTGATGGACGGGAGAGAGAGTCTAATGCCGATGAGAAATCTTTCTCTGATGAAGAAGTGATGAGATCATCTCCTGTAAAGGCGGGATGTAATCGGCCAAAATCAAAAGTCCTGTCCAACATGTTGTAAATCTCGACGAATGATCGAACTTGCTATCAAGCTTTGATTGAAATTACCAATCTTCTTGCAGTGAGAGGGATAATTGGCCTACGGTCGAGCTCCAATGCCATTCAACATCTTGCTATTTTCTTTTCTTCTCTTTTTTTTCTTTTTTATTTTTTCTTTTTTTTTTTTTTCTTTTTTGATGTGAAGGCCACATAATGCAGTGCTTCGCTTGATCGCGAAATTGAATCCTGACTTTCAATATTGGATTTGAATCTTCTTCTTCCAAACATTTCCAATCAGATAGAACGTCTTTGCCCCAACTAGCACTTTGATCTTCTGTAACCTTTATGAGCATTTGTGACTGCTCATATAGTATCTGATTTGAATGGTGAATCCGTATGCTAGCCTCTGGAAGTTAATCATCACCTTCTATCTGATGTGACTGCCTTCCCATTATTGATGTAGATAAAACATAGGCTTGAATTTTCTTTTTTTCTTTTTTTGTTTTGGGTATCCCAATGACCTCATTCTTTGATTTTGAGATTGATCATTCATCATGTATCTCTTGCTTGCAGATGATGTACTTTGTAAGAACTTTGAAATTTCTACCCTTTTGGTGGCACATCTGTCCTCCACCATTTGTACCTGATTGGCTGACGTTGATCTAATGCTTTCCTTGGAATCTTTTCACAGGTAGAACAAATGGCAGCTTCTCTAATACATGTTTCTTGAGAGTACTCTTGTGTCTCCCGATTGATCATTTAAACCTTTCCCGGCACGGGTTGGCCCTTTCTTTCTCAAGAGGCCGGGTGGCATAGAAGTTCGGGAGATGGCTCATCGTTTCAATCATCTTCGTAGTTCGAATTGATCGCGCACATAGAATAGGAGGATGTATGAAACCGGGAGGAAATGTATGGAAGAGACAAGGCACCGAGTTTGAAATCCCAAGCGGGGTGGTTTTCTTTTACTTACAGGGCAAATTGGGCTGGACTTGTCAACGAGCATATCAATCTTGGACCCAGACATGGATGACTTATCGAATACCGATAATAGAAATTTGAAACAACTAGTTCGTCCAAGCGGCTCCAGTTGGGCATAACGCCTTCGACGACCACCTTCAGTCGTTGCGGGAATAAGTCTTCCTTCAGATCTCTAATAGCCGGACTCATCATGCCCCTCTATCAATAGGTGCAAGATACCGACCTTTTCCATCTTTTTTTCAGTTTGGGATCCATTCAAAACCGGACTATTGCTTTTTAAGCTCAAGGTTACTCTGGTTCATGCCTCAGTTTGGGGTTTGATGGATTCATCAATGGACCACTTCTAGTTGAGTTCAAAATCATTCTAGCTTATGCCCCCGCTTATGGAGCAAGGGGTATCGCCATTGCACTACACCATTTTGAATCCAAGATTGGACTAATTTATACCTTGGCTTGGGGGATTTAATGGATTTCTTTGTTAGACCACTCTCAATTTGGTTCTAAGGTCAATTTGGTCCATGCCCCAGTTTAGGGCATAATGGCTTTCCTCATTAGACCGCATTCAATTTAGGTCCAAGGTCAATCTGGTTCATGCCCCAGTTTATGGGTTAAAGGTTTCATCATTGGACCATTACCTAGCTGTGATTCTGGTTCCTATCCTAGCCTGGGGCATATCGGATCTCATCTTTGGTCAACCCTGTTGCTCAGGAAAATTCCATTCCCTCTCTTTGAACAAGGAGGAATATGAGGGCAATTCTTTGGATTCTAGCGTTTCCTTGGCCAATGGGGCAGAAATGCCCGAGATGGGATAACACTATCATAGTCGAAGGTTCATGGTTTCTTGATGACTCTAGAATCTAGAATTGATCTTTATTGACAAGCAATGAGGAATGATTCTCATTCGCCATTCTCGACGAGCGATCCTAACTTGTAGCACCGGGCTATGATAGACATGGATCGGGCTCTAATTGATAGAGCCGGAGATTGATTTTGAATCGGTCTCCGATTGATAGAGACAAGATTGTCTTTGAATTGGTCTCCGTTGAAGCAGTTGACTTTGAATTGATCCCCGATTGATAGAGATCAAGATTGATTTTGAATTGGTCCCCGATTGATAGAGATCAAGATTGATTTTGAATTGGCTCTCGATTGATAGAGATCAAGATTGATTTTGAATTGGTCTCTGATTGATAGAGATCAAGATTGATTTTGAATTGGTTTCTGATTCATAGAGATTAAGATTGATTTTGAATTGGTCTCTGATTGATAGAGATCAAGATTGATTTTGAATTGGTCTCTGATTGATAGAGATCAAGATTGATTTTGAATTGGTCTCTGATTGATAGAGATCAAGATTGACTTTGAATTGATCTCGATTGATAGAGATCAAGATTGACTTTGAATTGATCTCGATTGATAGAGATCAAGATTGACTTTGAATTGATCTCCGATTGATAGAGATCAAGATTGACAATCATGGACTGGGCTCTAGTTGCTAGAGGCGAGGATTGCTTGAGTTGGGCTCCGATTGATAGAGGCCAAGGATGACAATCATGGATTGGACTCTAATTGCTAGAGATGATGGAATGATTGAAATTCTCTTTGATTCTTTTATGAAGTGGAACATGGACCAAAGGTAATGATTGAACAGGCCTAGAGGCTAACTCATGCTCACATTGAGTTCATATGAATGGAACATTTCTTAGTTCCGACATGAATCGTAACCCGAACCGGAGTTGATGGTTGGATAAGCCTAGTGGCTAAATGAATTCAAATGAATGGAACTCTTCTTAGTTCCAACATGAATCAGAACTTGAACCACAGTTGATGGTTGGATAAGCCTAGTGGCTAAATGAATTCAGATGAATGAGACTCTTCTTAATTCCAACATGAAAGATGAATGAGACTCTTCTTAATTCCAACATGAATCTGAACCTGAACCAAAGTTGATGGTTAGACAAGCCTAGGGGCTAAATAAATTCAGATGAATGGAACTTTTCCTAGTTTCGACAAGAACTGGAACCCTTACCAAAGTTGATGGTTGGATAAGCCTAGTGGCTAATTGAATTTAAATGAATGGAATTTTCCTAGTTCCGACATGAATCGGAACCTAAACAGGAGGTGAAGGGTGAAAAAGCCTAGGGGCCGAATGCCTTCTTCATTTTAGCATGATCCGGGGAGTGATGATTGAACTCGTCTAAAGGTTAAACCCTTCTTTAATTCTGAGATGAACAAGAAATGGTGGTTGAATCTAGGGCTGAATATTTCTTTGATTCTGAGATGAACTGGATGTGATTGAATCTCCCTAGGGGCTGAATCTTTCTTTAATTCTGGATGAACCAAAATGATGATTGGACCTGCCTAGGGGCTGAATCTTTCCTTCAGTTCTGAGATGAACCGGAAATGGTGGTTGGACCTGCCTAGGGGCTGAATATTTTTTTTTATTCGAGATGAACCGGATGTAATTGAATCCCTAGGGGCTGAATCTTTCCTTTAATTCTGGATGAACCAAAATGATGATTGAACCTACCTAGGGGCTGAACCTTTCTTCGGTTCCGAGATGAACCAGAAATGGTGATTGAATCGGGGCTGAATATTTCTTTGATACCGAGATGAACCGAATGTGATTGAATTGCCTAGGGGCTGAATCTTTCCTTAATTCCGGATGAACCGAAATGATGATTGGACCTACCTAGGGGCTGAACCTTTCCTTAATTCCAAGGTGAATAGGGAACAATGATTGGATTTGCCTAGGGGCTGAATCTTTCCTTAATTCAAAGGTGAATAGGGAACTATGATTGGATAGGGGCTGAATCTTTCCTTAATTCAAAGGTGAATAGGGAACATTGATTGGATTTGCCTAGGGGCTGAATCTTTCCTTAATTCAGAGGTGAATCGAGAACTATGATTGGATTTGCCTAGGGGCTGAATCTTTCCTTAATTCTGAGGTAAATTGAGAACTATGATTGGATTTGCCTAGGGGCTGAATCTTTTCTTAATTCAGGGGTGCATTGAGAACCATGATTGGATTTGCCTAGGGGCTGAATCTTTCCTTAATTCAGAGGTACATTGAGAATGGTGATTGGATTTGCCTAGGGGATAAATCTTTCCTTAATTCAGAGATGAATCGAGAACTATGATTGGATTTGCCTAGGGGCTAAATCTTTCCTTAATTCTGAGATGAATCGGGAACTATGATTGGATTTGCCTAGGGGGCTGAATCTTTCCTTCTTTCTTATAAAATTTGATGTTCAATCAAGATCTAGATTCATGACTTCCATTGATTCATTTAGAAAGATAATATGGATGGATCTCAAGATGGGAGATCAAGACAATTCCCTAATTGTAGGGGCCTCTCACCCTAAAAGGGTGGATATAGTTGCAGTTTGATTCTCTTTTCCAAAGGCATTGAAATCCAATGGAGGAATATTGAGATTCTAGACATCTAAGGGAGTGGAAGAAGTCACATGCACAATCAAGGATGACTCAACCAAACAAGAGTTAGATCCCTCATAAGGGCAATTGGGTAAACATTATCCAAGTCAATTTAATTGAATTTGATTAAGCCATGTGTTCAGTCTTGGGACCTCATGATTCCAAAATGGATAATCAGTGGTACCAAGGTCTGGCCAATTGGATTACCGAATTCGATGAAATTGAAATGGATATATTAATCCGTCGTCCTTATTAGGGATGATTAGCAAAAGCGGTTCATAGATGAACAAACTAGTAAATTTCTTCTTGACCATGGTATCTAAGTCTTGACAGGGATTTTCTACTCTTTTTTGAAATCGACGTGTTAACAATGAGAGATTCGACACATCGAGCTTACTTAATGGAGGGTGTATAGTGACCGTCTACTATGATGTAGAACAGGTGTATACATACCTCATACTCCCAATGGGTGAGAGTTCAAGATGCTCATCGTGTAGATTCTAACATGTTGACCAATCGAGGACAAAACGGGCAGAACTTCGACGTCTCGAACATGGATGTCATGGTTAAGCCGATTTTACCGGGTCGGTTCAGGGATGAACCAAAAAATAACAAACATTGGGCTACAATCTGGGTTAGGACAGAAAAGGCCACCTTGACGAGGATGGGGTAACCTATCACCAAATGCTCGATGAATAATGGGCCCCCCAATCCCTTTATATACTATGTTGCAAGGATCCAAGCGACGTGGAGTAGCATAACGCATTCCCAGGCGGACCCAAGAAACGCTCGTTAGAGGCTGCTCACCGGTCGTGGTCTCACAAAGTACAGGCCAAGGCTGTGTGTTTCTCATAGCGGGCTGCCCCATATGCATGGGACCCGGTTCGGCTACTCGCACGAATGTGTGACTGAACCCATTCCCCCCAAAGCAATAATATACAAGCATAAATATAGTATCCTAAAATCTAGCATCCAATTCACACAAGGAAAGTTTTCATTTAGGAGTTTGACATTTATATCCCCAGTGGAGTCGCCACTGTGAGGACAAAGATGGAAATCTTTTGAAGTCGCCACCTAGATTTAGGTCTAGGACCTTAGAAATGTGAAATCTCACCCCAAGGTAAGACTTCGATTGACTCATGACCCTTAGATTGGAATTCTGGTCCATCAGAGATTGGGTAAGTGTCAGGTTACGGTTATGGGAAGGGGTTAGGCACCCAAACCGCCCGATCGAAATCGGTCTCCTATACCTTTCCTATGCTAGACTCTATTTGCTAAGCCAAACCAAACCAAGGGGTTTGATATCATTGAACCGAATCTGTATCCATCAGATTGCCTACGTATCACGGAATTATTCCAAAAATCAGGTTCACCATCGTAGTTCAGGTGTGATTAAAGTTTATGGATGTGATTTATGCTTGTGCATGATTAAGTTCTTTGTTCAAGTTGAAATTTATGCTTGAAAGGTTGAGAAATCCTATGGGTTAGGATTTGGATAGTCCATGTGGACTGATAGATAGTCCTAGTGGATCTAAGAATAACCCTATTTGGATTGGAATGTGGATAATATCCTAGTGGATCTATGGTAGTCATGGGGTTGGTGGCTAGTGGATCATGGATAGTCCAAGTGGACTAAGGTTTGGATAACCCTTTTGGGTTGGAATATGGATGATATCCTAGTGGATCTATGGATAGTCCAAGTGGACTAAGGTGGATCCGAATTTGGGATTCAAACACCAGGTTTGCCTGGATAACATATATCCTAGTGGATCTATGGATAGTCCGGGACTAAGGTGGATACCCCTTTTGGGTTGGATATGGATGTATCCTGTGGTGTGGATTCCGAGTGGACTAAAATGTGGATCCGAATTTGGGTTTCTCCCAAATGGCCTACGTATCCTAGGGTTTGCCCTAGGAATCGCGTATTCGGGCAGTTCAGGTTAGAAGGATAACCTGTTCTAGGTTAATGATTGAGAACCTATTCTAGGTTTAGGGTTTAGAACCTATTCTAGGTTTAGGGTTTGCCAAGGGGCAAAATCGTCCTAAATTACCCTTTTCATCCCGAATTCTAATTTTGGAAGGTTTGGCAAGGCATTCTCTTTCTTTATTAAGATTTTTATCATTCCCATTATGCCTTTCCCAAGAATGTGGGTGCCTAAATGCACGTCCCCACACCTATATTGTCTTCTAGAAGTGTGCATATAAGGCAGTTTGACTATGGTATTGCATAAAATAAGTTATTGCCAAAAAATAGAATATTCTATCCAAATATGGCACATAAAACATTTATGGCAAGAAATTCACATGCAGTAAGATTGTTTAACAATCTTTCAAATATGACATGTATTGCAAATAAGGCAAGAGCCTAATATAATAAGATCTAATATGCTATCTTCTAAGCATGGCTTTTCTTTCCATTTTAGGGTTTTCTACCCTAAATGTTACTTTCATTCCATTTTAGGGTTTTCTACCCTAATTATTATTTTATTAGGGTTTTCTACCCTAATTATTATTTTCATTCTGTTTTAGGGTTTTCTACCCTAATTGTTATTTTTCAATTTATCTCTTTCCAAGACGAATATGATGAATGAAAACATTCCAACTATAGCAGTGGTAGTAATCCAAACAAAGCAGAATCATGCAAGCATAAATATGGTGGACATATCAACATGGAATCCAATGGTTCAGATTTAATGTCATCACATAATCAGAAATCAATTGATCATCTAATGGATCAAATTTATCAATCAATGGCTCAAGATCAAAGGCCCTAATTAAATCATGTGAAAATAACTTAACATCAAAATGGCCATATACAAATTTGCATTAAAAAGTTTCAAATCAATGGTCACAATTAATCACATCAAACTCCCAAGATCAGATCCAGATAAGATGGCCATAATTTAATCATCCAAAATCCATATCAATGGTCCATATTTAATCACCTTAAATTTCAAACCAATGGGATCAATTTCGTAAAGTTCTAAGCATTTCAGATCAATTTTGATCACATGAAATTCCTACATGTAATTGATCCAATTAATTTCAAATTCCCAAGATCAGATCCAGATCAGATGACCATAATTTAATCATCCAAAATCCATATCAATGGTCCATATTTAATCACCTTAAGTTTCAAACCAATGGGACCAATTTCATAAAATTCTAAGCATTTTCAAATCAATTTTGATCATATGAAATTCCTACATGTAATTAATCCAATTAATCACATCAAATTCCCAAGATCATATCCAGATTAGATGGCCATAATTTAATCATCCAAAATCCATATCAATGGTCCATATTTAATCACCTTAATATCCAAAATCAATGGCCCAAAAATTTCACTTAAAATTCCAAGATCAAGGGTCCATATTTATTTCACATCAAAATCTCAAGTTCAATGGTTCATAGAAATTTCAATCATGGCTAAAATGATGATCAAGTTAATCACATGAAACTTCAAGCATATGATGGACCAATTTCATAAAAACTCCAAACAAGTGGTCGGACCCATTATCACCACAGATATTTCATGATCAAAACTATTATCATCATATAAAATTTCATGATCAAATGGCTGAA
Organism: Protea cynaroides; assembly: GCA_028583415.1. Taxonomy (NCBI): domain Eukaryota; kingdom Viridiplantae; phylum Streptophyta; class Magnoliopsida; order Proteales; family Proteaceae; genus Protea; species Protea cynaroides. Next base: position 40,019,982 of record CM053274.1, on the reverse strand, counting down.
ATTCAAGCACATAAAAAATCCATGTAGTGGATCAACTTAAATTCATGCCGGTGACTAAAATTTAATTAAGATACATACAATGGCTTACATGGGATCAAGGGTTGTGATAGAATCATGGGCAAGACTGGTTTGTGTAGTGGAACTGGGTGATAGGAGAGATGAGGTGTTCGGTTGAGGGTTTAGGGGAGCAGGTTTTGATGATAGTTGCAGGTTATGAGGTGGGGTGACCAGTGGGTAGTGTGAGAATGAATTTAGGCTGTAATTGATTGGATGAACAGATGGGTGTTCGGTTTAGGATCAGCATATGGCGGTTTCAAGGTGAATGTGTGTGCTGAAAGAAGTGAATAGCAGTTTTATCGGTTTGCAACAAGATATTCGTAAGGTGCTTACCGCATCTGTTCTCAGTCCTTCCTCTCTGCTGGTTCTCCTTCATCATCTTCATCTTCATCTTCTCTTCTTCTCCCGCTTCTCTGATCTCCAACTCCTCCTTTTCCTCAAGCTCCCCCAGTTTTTTTTTTTTTTTTTCTCTCTCTCTCTTTCCCTTTCTCGATTTCCCTTTCAGTTCCCTCCCCATTTTCTCTTTTTTTTCTTTATTTATTCTTTTTTTCTTTTTCTCTCTCTTTCCCTTTTTCTCACCCTTTCCCTTTCGGTTCCCTCTCCCTTTTCTGATTTTTCTTTTTTTTCTTTATTTATTCTCTCTCTCTCTCTCTCTCCTCCCCTCTCTCTCTCCACTTCTTTCCGTTTTCTTATTCTTTTTCCTTTTCTTATTTTTATTCTTTTTCTTCTCCTTTCTTACTCCCCTCCGGATTCTCCTCCACTTTCTCTTTTATTATTATTTTTTTATCTCCTTCCTTCTTTCTCTCTCAAATCTCCCCCTTTTTTATTATTTTTTTTTCCTTTTTTTTTATCTTCCTCTCGATTCTCTCTCGATCTCCCCCCTTTTTATTATTTTTTTCTTTTTTTTCTTCTACTCGATTCTCTCTCGATCCTCCTCAATCTTCACCGCCCTCTTTTATTCTCGGATTCTCACCCTCTCCCTCTCTCTCCGATCTTCCCCTCTTTGATTGATTTTTCTTTTATTTTTTATTCCTTTTCTTTCCAACCGCCCTCCTTTCTTTCCCCTTTCGGTCTCTCTCTTCCTTCTCTCAAATCTTCTCAATCTTTTCTTTCTTTTTCGTTGAACCGAATGCATATATATATATATATATATATATATATATATATATATATATATATATATATATGATATCATAAAATTCTTGCACATGGGTTAAACGGACTTAGTCCGAGCTGGTCCAACTTGAATTGATTGAGGTTGGACTGACTTGAACTAATTTGGGTTGGATCGGGTTGGGTCCAAACTAGCTTGGTTAGGAGTTGACTGGATTGAATTAATTAATTGGGTTTCTTCTCCTAGTCATTTCATGGGTCATTTTCGCTGTCATCCCGCATGGAATTTTTCGATGGCCTCTATTCTAAATTTTTTGCGTTTATTTTGTAGAACATTAAAAATAAAGAATATAGGCACTTGAATCACTTCATTTGGAAGTAAATGGTCAAATTATGAATTTTTTAATTTTAAGCGGACCAATTAGCGATAATTTAACTGACCATTCTGTATGAGATCCTTCGGAGGCTTCTACATGAAATATTTTATGTCCACTTTGTAGAGCACTAAAAATGGAACATAATGAAACGGGAATCACCTGATTCGGATATGGAATGATCAAAATATGAATTTTTGAATATTAAATGACCATTTTCATATGTAATTTTGCATGGGACCCTCCGAAGATTTTTACCCGAGATTTTCCACGTCCACTTTGTAGGACATCACAAATGAAGAACAATGGCCTTGGAATCGTCTGAATCCGATGTAGAACAAAAAAGATATGAAGCTTTGAAGTTCTAACGATAATTTTGCATGCAAGTTTGCATGGGACCCACTCGGTGATTTCTACCCGGGGATTTTTTACGTCCACTTTGTAGAACATCATGAATGAAGAATAATGGTCTTGGAATCATCTGAATCCGATGTAGAACGGGAAAGATATGAAGCTTTGAAGTTCTAACGATCATTTTGCATGCAAGTTTGCATGGGACCCACTGGTGACTTCTACCCGGGATTTTTTTACGTCCACTTTGTAGAACATCATGAATGAAGAATAATGGTCTTGGAATCATCTGAATCCGATGTCGGATGATCAAGATATGATGATTTGAAATTCAAACAATCCGACTTAGGATAATTTGCATGAAGGCCCCTGTGATTATTATTTATAATAATTTCAGAAACCTCCCCTATATGTATCATCCGACTAAAATGGTCGTATCTTCCTCATTTGATATCAGAATTGAGCAATTCTGGTCTCGTTTCGAAGATAATTCTATGACCTATGCATCTATGTAGATAATAGCCCATGACCCCTGCTGTGGGGATTAGTGGAGAATCACAAATCTTTGGGTTAAAGGTCAGAAACCTGCCATATTGGTTCATTTATGCCGAGGGTGGCAAAAATGGGGTGCTTACACATATATGCATCGCCACCCATTCGGAGCTAGTTGGGAAGGGGTGATGCGGTAGACTTGGATAATTTCGACTACTAGAGGGTGAAGGGGAAATCAGAGCCCGGACTTTAAGGCGTGCTCGTACACGTAAATCTCTGACTTATTCACGGTACAAGCCTGTTCGTTGGGGGAAGGGAGCCAAACCTGGACGTCCGTCATCGGCTCTACGAGATGGTATGCCCGACAGATCAATGACAAAGCCGGTTCGGTCCTAATCTTACTCGGACCCTCCATGCAGGGAGTGCATCGATAGAAGGGACGGATGGTCGGCCGCCTCTCTGGCGAGAGGCCCTACGAGCTGAGGTGCCAGCAGGACGACCACGCTCATCGGCCTCAGAGGAACTCTACTCGAGTTCCTCCTCTGGAGTCGGATTGGAAGCCACAAGGGCAGCTTCTGGAGATTTTTGGGCGATGGCCCCTGCTCCGTTTCCTGCCGACTCTATGGTCTGAGACTCGAACTCCCGGCAAACGAAATCTCGAATCCGTCCCGAAGGTTCGGGAGCAGCGGAGAATCCCTCCATTGAAAAGGATGATGACCTTTCGGAGGAAGAAGTCTGGGATTGGGCCATTCTCTCACTCACTTTCACTCTATCGGAGGACGTAAAACTATTAGAGGAGTGGGAACTACTAAGCATGAAATGGTAGTAAAAAGGAAGAGAAGACTTACTGATTGGAGGAAATGGGACTCCGAGTGCACGAAAGAAGCTTGAAGACTCGATGAACAGGAAGATTCGACTGCTCTGAGGAAACTCCGATTGCGTCTCAACCAAATGGTCGAATGAATGAATCGAAGGAGTATTTATAGGAGTTGCAACTGAAAACCGTCTCTTCGGGTTCCGACCACGTGGCTCAACGCCATTGGTTCTTGTCTGCCGCGTCGGACGCGACGTGACAGTCTGATGTCACGCGCAATGATGGCGCTCCTTCTCGAGATGATTAGATCAATTACAGCCGTCCGATGCGTTCGACCGTTCGAAGACGAGCGACTGTCGATACCGCTCCTTCTCGAGGCGTACCGCCTCCTGGTGGTCATCGGATCAAGGTGTCGATCCGCGTCAATTCGAAGATCGATGATCGAGCGAGGTTGTGGAATTCGAGTTTAACGCCTCGATCCCCGTGTCTCCATCAATTGGCAGAGGTTTGGTGACAAGCGTCTCCCACTCAGACATGAAGTCCGATCATAAGAGGAGACACTCGGAAGCAGCTTATACGGCCATCATTTTTGCAATCGGCCTCATACGGCACGCGTTCTGGACACTTTGTTTTATCTTATTGCACTATTGAATTCGTTGTATCCGACAGCACAAGGGGCATCTGTTAGGTGGGAAAAATCCCATCCATTTAAAATCTTACACGTGTCAAGCTTCAACTTCGGAGTCGACCGCTCGGAGTGTCTTACGCTCGGCTTATGAGGCATTCGGTACATTGCCATCGGCCTCTCATGCGCCCGGCATGCCGCATTCGCCCTACGCCGTCTGGTTACCATTATCTACGATAGCTCGGAGTCATAGTCCTACCCGGCTATGTTTCCCAGTCGGTGGTCAGAGTCCTAATGTTATTATGCTACATCCGAGGAGTCCTTCTCCCAGTCTGATACGACACCGACTATCACGGTCCGTGATTACTCACACATTGACATGTGTCAGTCCCAGAGCTGACTGACCTAGCTTCCTTGGCTAAGGTCTCCTACTCCTACTCGGAGTCTACTACACAGGTGTCCCTCAGAGCGACACGTGGCAATCCTATTGGCGATCTACTTCCCTGAGTCCTGGCATGCTTCTTCCCAATCTATAAGTAGAGGGCAACCCCTCAAGGTAATGACTTACGCATAAATTGCTAGTTTACAATATCTCTCTCTCTCATTCTCGCACGTTCAAACTCTTTCATTGTCCCACATTCTTTAAATTGGAGATAGCTTTCTGCTATCTCTTGACTGCTTACATTGGGAATCTGATTTAGGCATCGGAGTGTACCCGGGGCTTAGGCACCCCACTCCTTTGTCTCATCTCTGTGGTTGCAGGTAACTTAGAGTGCGGATCGACGGACGATTTCCAACCGTAACACATATGTTTGTTGCATTGTTTTTTTTGCTCATTGAGCCATGATGTGTGCTCACCCTTTCGACGTCGAATATTTTAGTTGATGATGTAGGTCCTACTGTAGAAGATTATGTGAATGCTCCAATGTACGGGCATGTTGCGACGATAGATGCAGAAGCTATGATGGAGTCGCATGATTCGTCGTGCGAGTGCAACTCATGCATCTTTGATTAGATTTATTTGTTGGATTATTCAAAATATGTAATTGATTAAATTATTTTATTTTTCTGTCTTCAGTTATTTGAGATAATTGGATACTTTATTTATGATATCACTGTTAGATACTCAGTTCATTAATATTAAAGACTTCTGCTATTATTTATTTATTCTGATTTTTGTTGTGGATGTGTATGGTTTAAGGAAAAGGACATAGCCTATTCGAGATCCTGGTTAAACCATTGGATTATAGACGATTCATCACACCATTCTGGTTGGTGCAGAATTTGGAGTGTGACACCTTGGCTAAACACCGCCTTTATCATTTTGACTAAATACTACCTTCTTTGGCCAAATACTGCCTTTTTTGGCTAAATATTACCTAAGTAACCCTGGCTGAATATTGCCTTGTTACAATGGTTGAATATCATCCAAAATTTTGACATGTCAAACACATATAATCATGTAACCAAAATAGCAATAATGCAATGCTAATGTAAACAAAACCATGGTTACAAACTGTGCCCATCCAACCATGAACAATACAATCAAACATAGTAAGCACTGTGAAAATACAAGCATAAACATAAAGAGTCTCCTACTGATTAAGCATATCTAGAGACTCTCACTGATTCTCAGATCCTTGGCCACTTAAACCTCTGATAAAATTAATTATTTTCAACCATTCTTATATTGGACATACTGTCCCTTTGAAGACTCCTACTGACAAAACCTTCGTCAAAGAATCTACAACAATATTAATTCTTTTGACCTTTTCCTTACCTAAAGAGATTCGATCTCTATTATATTGTGAAATACTAAATTTCTTATTATTCTTTGTGAAGAACATAGCTGAATCGCTGTCACAACACATCTCAATAGGTTTAGAAGTAGAGCTCTTACACCATATACCTTGCTTGTTATTTTTACATAGAGTTACAAAACCCTACTACCATGACAATGAACCTTGATGTTGGTTTCCTGTCATCAATGCAAACATTATAAACTGCATCAAAATAGCTTAGAACGCCACTACTTTCATAAATGAACATGCAATCCTTGATCCTCTGCATATACCACATGACCATCCTTTTCCTTGTTGTCCAGTAAGCTATACAAGCATTTAACTGAAAACGTCCCATAACACTCAATGAAAAGGCTATATAAAATGATTACAACCTTAAACATATATCAAACTCCCTACTGCATCGTAGATGCTCACACTCAATATCATTCTTTGTCTACAATTCTGTCAATTTGTCTCCTTTACTGATTTGAGCATCCGCAACTTACTGGTTATACATGCATACTAAACCGTTTGAAAACACAAACAACATCTATACTTTGAGACAAATCCAGAATTTTATTTTTCCTATCACGAGCAAACTTAATACCAGGTACAAAGGTACTTGCTCACACATTTTTACATCTCGAAGTTATTAGACAGAAAAATATTGGTTTCACCTAGTAAACCAAGTCACTACAAGCCAGTAATAAACCATCAACACACATAACTAGAAAGTGAATCCACTCCCATTGACCTATAGATATATACATTGGTCAATGATAATCTCAACAAAGTTAAAAGTAGATACAACATCTTCTTTTAGATTTTCTTTGATCAAAACGATCTTTACATCTATCTGATGCAACTCTAAAATAATTGCACAATTAAGACCTCAAAGATTTGAATTCAATTCTTTTTCTTCTCTTTGTATGATTTCACTTTGCTACAAGTCTTATTTTATAGCAATCAATTCCACTAAAATCACACATTTTCTTGTATACCCATTTTTAACCTATGAGTACACCGCTCATTGACAAAAACATAAAATCTCAAGTCTCGTTATTGTTCATAGACAACAACACACCTATTATGACCATTAAACATTCAAGAGCAATTTCATTACTGACAACTTGCTCAAAACCATTGGAATCTTCATTTTATCCATCACCAAAAATATCCATTTTGAAGTACAACATGTGATTGGAAGATATCATAGATCTACATGGCCTAGTATATCTCTTTATTGCCTCATTTGGATCTGCTACTATGGTTGAAGCATCGATCTTAATGAATATTTCTATAATCATTTTATTACACTCTAGTAACATTGTCGTTATCTCGTGCTTCACACCCATTTCCATATAGTCTCATCAAACTTCAAGTTTCTTGGGTCTATTTTGATATCCCATAACATGACAACTCAATGTCCTAAAATAATCACTCTCCCACGAGTGTTATCAAACCATGTCAGCTCTACAGTTTCGAATAAGAAGATAACCTAAACTTAAACTGACTAACTAGCACTCTATTAATAATATAGACTGCAATATCAATTTTTTCCTATAGTATTAAATACATTCTCAGGATTTTACAAACACTTGTTTAAATTTACCAGGAATAGACTAATATCACATGATCTCCCATAATACATATCCTTTCATTCAGATCCAATAGTTTTAATTCCTTCAATAAAATTTTTCCATCTTAATTTTCATTATTTGAAAAAACACCTATGGAGTAAACTGTGACAAGAAGTCCTACATGAAATCTCGATGTCCACCAAGTCTAATAAATCTTGGTTATAAGTAACCTTTATTTACCTTAATTTTATCATCTTTCTTTTTAATCAATTCTAACATGTATACATGTTATGAACTTTAAAAGGAAAGTTTATTATTCTTTTCAATCTTTCTTTGGACAATAGTCCTAAACCCTTATGACCAGGGCGAAAGATAACAATATACAGTTTAATTTTTAAAGATGGATAATCTAAAAACAATAAATTAAAGGTTTTAACTCCTATGGGTTCGGACTACGATTAATGCTTAATTATCCAATCTATTGTAGCTTCTTGCTCAGAGATTTATAATCTTTATTATTTTTTCACTTAAGCTTGTCCAGCTTTATAATCTTTCTTCACATGTCCCTTTTGAGTCACACTACAAAAATTTTATTCTACTTAAATTTATTTTATCTTGTAGTTCATTAATGTCTAATTCCTTGTCATAAAATTTCTGACTATTGCATCGAAAAGTGTTTTTCTTTCTCTAGGTTTCTTTATCTTTTTTTCATTTTGCCTTTGTCTGGATATGTCTTATGCATTATGACATTGACTTTCATATTTTTTTCTTCTCTTTGAACTTCTAAACTTTGTTCTTTCAATTGAGGTTCACTATATCTTTTGAGTACTATATGTCACCAGGATCTGACTATACAATTCTTGTGAGGAAGTGAAAATCTAAAGTGTCAGCTACGTAGGTTCTAATGAACTACCTACAAAAGTTTATTTATCTTTAAGCTTATAATTAATAGTTAACAGCTCTACCTTGTACTTTGTCATACTCCCATTACCGTCTATTATCATAAAAAATTGATACTGATGGACTTGAGTAATAAAACATCTCTCTGTCCTTTCTTAAAATATTAAACTTTTCTTTAGATTTCACAAGGAATATCCTATTTCAATATTTCCCATCTGAACATTGTGTTACTTGATCTTAGGGAACTGAACACCCTAAGGACCAGAATACAATTTTATATTGAGTACATCTAGGTTAAATAGTCTTAGACTAGTTTTTAATTTTCATGCGAATTGATAAAATTGGCTGCCAATGACAAACATCTTAAGGTATTTAATCATTACATGTCCATAATTATATTACAATGTAAATAATTACAAGTCAATGATTAATACTAAATAAAATTAGCTAGTAAGAATATATACATAACATGTGCAAGCCAATTTACATCTTTGAAAAGTCAATTGAACTACACACACATTCTTTGGTACAATATGTACACTGGTCCTCTCAATATTTGTGCAATAACTGCGAAGAGAAAATGACTCTCAAAAATTTCACCACCTTTGGATAGATGAAGACCCCTAAAACCACAATCCTTCAACCATGTGCATGAGTTCCTTATAATCTTTGACAACGCTACCTTTAGGTGGACATTGCCATTCTTTGCTGCATCCATAAAAATAGGAGTTTATATCAGTGTTACTTTTGGGTAAACACTATACTTTCTTACTATAGCTTGTAAATGTATAAATATTGGATTTGAACATATTATAATAGAATCTAAGTGTGCCACTTTGATAGTCACCACAAAATCCTTACACAATAGTTACAAATCCTAATTTGAATAAACTTGGACAATGTCACCTTTGGGTGAACACCGTCAAACTGAAGCATTTACAAACACATACCCTTGAATTTGAACACATCATAATAAAACAAGGTTACCACTTTGGTGGTCACACCAAGTTCTACCATGATATGAACAAATCTCAACCTACAGTTCATGTAGGATATTTATTTAATCATGAATATTTTAAAATATAATTTTACAAGTCTAAACATTCATATAAACATGCACAATAGCTCAACAATCAATTTGGTACAATAACTTTAAAAAAAAATCAGCAAAAATACTCCAAACTAGGTTCACATAGGGCATTTTCCATAACAATATGCTTTTCAATGTATCTAAATATTCCAAAATATATACCAGATTGAAGAGCATAAAAAATGGAGTCCAACGGAATAAAGCACAGGTTAATCCGACCTTTCTAGTTCCCAGAATCACCGTTTAATGTCTTTTTGTTAAAAACAAAAACCAAACAAGCCCTTATAAGCCTGTCAAGGTCGGTTTGGGTCAATTCGGTCAGCTCGGTCTACCCAGGATGGGCTTGGTTCAGTTTGAACCGAATCGAATATTCTAATTTTTTTTAATTTTTTATTCCTTTAAACCAAACCGCCGACTAGCAAGGTGAACCAGGGGTTGGTTCAACAAGCCGATCCTGGTCTAATACTGGTCCAACCTGGTCCAAAGTTTTGGATCAAAGTACCAACTAATCGGGTTAAAATTTGGGTCTTAGATTCGAGTTTTTTGGTCAGAATGAAGGGTTATCGGGTCAAACAAATAGGGTAGTTGACCGGGTTGTCGGGGCAATTGACCTGGTCTAGTCATAGCTTAGACGGGTCACACTTGTTGCCCGCACACGTGACTTGGGGTCAGGCAAAGTCAACTTGGTCCAAGGCCTGGATAACCCGTTAGGGTTTCTGAGTTGACCCGGCGATGACTGGGTCAACGCCGTCAGACTTTTTTTTTGAAGTACTTTGGTCCAGGCCGAACCAAACGATCCAACACAAATCAAACCATGGTCTAATGAGGCGGTTCAAACACCGGTTCGTACGGTTTGATTAAATGGATTTTAGGGTCAAATATCTAGGTTTTCGGGTAAACTCATTCAGGTCTCCGGGTTGACCTATTTGGGTTACTCGGTCGTTACTTGGGTTGGCCCACATACAATATCCTCGGGTGGTCGGGCCTGGACTAGTTGAGCAGGCCTGGGCTGGTTTTGACAGGCCTGGCTCTGGCCAGCCTGGCTTAGCCTAGGATGGGCTAGATCTAGCTGAGCCGGTGTGGGCTTGGTGGGCCAGGGTCTGAACTTATTCCTGGGCCGGGCTTGGGCCTAGCCCTGGATCACGGTTGAGGCCTGGGTCACACATGTACCCTATAAGTACGAAGAGGGCTGTCATTCCAGGTCGACTCGCATAGAGTCACGGCCCAACCAATTTTGGGTTACCGAGTTGACCAGGCGATGACCGGGTGAACGCCGTCAGAGTTTTGTTTTTTTTTAAAATTCTCCCACCTATGAGTGAGATTCACTCGCGGCGTCTGGTGGCCAGCGTCGGCTACTTTTAAATCGCAGGCTCCATCTCATCGAGAGCTTTCCAATGGTATGTTGCTTGACCTATTTTGTAGGTTGAAAAAAAAAATTCATCTATGTGAAACTCCTACAGATCTGATCAAGATTCGATCCAAAACTTGAGAAAATTTTCTCTTTCAATTTAACCATTCATTATCAGTCTTTATAATCAATCCCCATTGATTCTAGGTCTGTATGGTTTGCTCTGATACCAACTGTTAGATTATTATGTGTTTAGGATTTCAACCAAACCCATTATCAATCCATATAGTTACCATAGAACATAATAGAAAAGCTATAAACTATGAATCATAAAGATATACCTGTTTGAAGAGATCGATTCCCATAAGCTCCAAGATGCTCCAAGCTTTGATCAAAATCTCTCAGCTACAATCTTCTACAGCCTCCAAAGGATATCCTAATGTCTCTTACTAATGGGTGCAGAGAGAACTAATTAACTGTGACTGTGAGGACTCTAACCCTGTATTTATAGAATACAGATGTAACCCTAAAACCCTTCCCACAATAGAATTAAGATTACTAAACCTATCTCATATCATGTGACGAACCAAACCAAATCGATTCTATCATGTTCATTGGACTCCCATTGAATTAACTAGTTTAGGTAATTAATGAAGCCCACATAAATCTAACAGAAATTTGATCAATTAGCCCTAGGACATGTTCCTAAGACTAATGAGGTTACCCTAGGCTAATTAAAAGAATAACCAAATAATTCAAAGTATTAATCATACACTAATCACAATTAGGTAGCTGACGTGGGAAACGAGGGAAGATACTATGTCTGCTTCAGAGTAATATTTAGCTCACCAGTACAAGTGAGGGAATTAGCTTTATTTTATTTTTCTATTTTTCATGTGCATGCAATGATTGTGTAATGTTTGAAAAACTGTGTGATAATATACCATCTAATAACTATGATATCTATTCATACATTTTTGTATACTATTTCTTTTATTGGATTGATAACCTGTTGATATTTGATAACATGATTGTTTGGTATATTCTTGTATCCTAGTGGATCCGGATGGCTGGAATGGGATGGTTCATCTTGGTTTGTTAAGTTATGATATGGGTACCTGCATTAGTAATATTCTTGGTTTAGAATTTAACATCTTGTGACTAGCAACCCTTGTCAATAGGGTTTAGGTATTGGCATAGGCTTATATAAAAGGTTCGACCATGGGGGCGTGGTTTCCCTTTCGCAGCTGGTATAGGGAGATGGACATGGGTTGGTAGCCTTCCTGTAGTGTTTCCGGATGAGACCTAGGGAAGAGTTTGTTCTATGTGCTTTTCCATGACGGATTGAACATGTACCCAGTGAAGTGTGTTGAGGCATAGAATAAGATGCCAGGATGAAGCCTATGATGGAAAAATGCTGGTAGGCGCTAATATGTAGTCCTTGGGTTGTTATCTTCATTCTTTAGGTAATGTTTCAAAGGAGGTGCGGCCAAGTGTGTTTCATTACTTCACCTGTGCTTGAGTATTCATTACTAGTATTTATGTGTGATACGACTTGCGCATGCTAGTTTACAAACTACAGCCTTAATAAACTATTCATGCGTTTGTGTGCTTATGTGTGCTAATTTTCTCACTGAGCGTATGGTTTGTTCACCCCAATGTACGTACATATTTTTCAATTGTTTTGCACATAATACTATTGATATGTCTGAAGATGATTCACATGACTCTACGTGTGAATATGGTGTCTGTCTCTATGGACCAGGGACTGGGTTTTGTTCGATGTGAAGTGTCTTGAAAGACAAGACTATGATTTAAGTTTTACTTAGGTTATTATATTTTGTTCCGGGCATTGTTTTGACTTGTGATAGATATTTAGTTTGATTATGAAGTGCTTTGTATTATTTATTTTATGTCTTGATTTTCAGAAACATAAATCTCTACGATAATCGGATCTACTGCTTAAAGGATCGAAGTCAATGAATCCTGATCAACTCCTTTTGAATGGTAAAGAGTGGTGCAATGCTGAAGGACTTCAATGGCAGTTTGTGTCCAATTTCCAGAAAGTAATTTCAGACAAAAATTTTTATTATGACCTCATTTTTGTTTAGTAATAGCATGAAAATAGGAAGTGTTACGATCACCACTTTGTAACCAGTTCACCTGAGACTTTTGCCTCCACATATCCTCCTCAAATAACACATATTAATCTAACTTATTGAGGAGCAGAGCCTCTAGAGTTTGCAAAGAGAAAATTGCAAATTCACCCTGCAATTTAGATAAGCTGCTTCTAAGATTTGATAAGCGAGTTTGAAACAGTAGCCGCCAGTCAATCCCGGTGGTTAGATGCCCAAGAACGGTTGACAGTTCTGCATGGTATAAAAAAGATATCTTTGGAGTCAATAAATTCATTATGCAAAGAAATAATATGAAAAGAAATATACTGATTCCAAAGAATCCCCAAATCTCACCCGAAAGACCCTGAGCATGCATGGTATAAAAGGGATCCATTTTTAATCTTCGTTTAAGCTGGACAACTTTATCAAAAAATACACCTAGTTTCAATGATGAAAGATCTAGGTATCACGTTAATATAAAAAAAATTATGAAAATTGTGATTAAGAAACACCACAATGGGTTCCTTGACGTTGTATATAAACTAGCAAAAACTTGTAATAGTGCCAACTACCAACGAACTGTCTTAGTGGTTGCCTCCCCCTTCACATTTTTTTTTTATATTTCTTGCGCACAAAAACTCCAAAAAGAGGCAAAATTTATTAATCCGCTCGGGAAAAAAGTTTTTACATACGGATAAATATGAGAACTAAACTAGATTCAAACTAATGAATCATTACCCTTGGATTGGAATATTTTGATCTTCCGATGATTGCATAAGTCAATAACCTACAACCAAAATTGTTAATTCTTCAGCTCGCAATTGGAGATTCCTATCTGACAGTTTTCACAAAACTGGTGTCGTGGTGTATTCTATGACGTGACAATCTTTGTGATAAAGCTCATATTCTATCCGTGTTGCTTCTTTTGTGCCACTTTGCAATCTGGCTTTCAGCCTTAAAGTATGGTGGCGTGGCGAATATTAAATCACTCGACTTTTTTATTGGATACCATTGGTCCATGGAAGGTATGGGAGCTAACGGTCACGGACTCACGTGGTAAAACGATACCCATCACAACAACCTCACAAGACACAGTCTCCGATGGAAAGTACGCACGTGGGCGCATGATAGTCAAAAGCTAACACTGCCAATAGACAAACCATACAAATTAGTCCTCATGTTTGTCGTCTTTCTCAACAAAACCTGCCGCTTAATGTAGGAATCACATCGTCTCTTTCCAATAGTTTTGGGATCAATCTACCTCCCAATGGTTTTGGGAGGACACAGCAATCTATCTCAGATAATCGCCACATGACTCTCGGGTGAATCCGAGATCCATGTTTGAGCCGACACCCCCTATCGGCTCGGCTTATCGGCTAGGTGTCGGCTCAGACGTGGGTCTCGGATTCACCGAGAGCCACGTGGCAATCATCCAGGGCAGGTTACCATTGTCCTCCCAAAACCACTGGTAGGAGAGGATGCGGATCCGTTAATGTGCCAATTGGTAGATTTCTTAAGTAGATTCGAGAAGTATGTATGGAAGCATCACAGTGACTCCGTAGTATACTATTTAAGATAGAATCCTTGTATTGGGATTAAGCAATTTGGTTAATAATGACCGTTGATTGAGTTCGATCCCTAGGAACACTTCGTGTGATCGAATGGTTATAAAATATGAGAAAATATTTTACACGCTGTCAGACTCATATGTGCCATCGCTAAGGTTTTTTTTTTTCTTTTTTCTTTTACTCCCCATCTTCCTCCACCCATTTTTCTATTAATATTAGGAAAAAAGACAATTGCCTCCCCACTACTATATCTAAATCACAAATGCCCTCAAACGAGTTTTTGGAAAAGACAAATGCCTCCTCTAAAAAAACTATTAAAATACAAATAGACCTATGTCGTTAGGAATATTCCATTAGATATTGACGGTGAGAGGCCAATTTTATTTTAATGACCAAATTAACTCTAGTAAAGGGTGCCTGAAGTTTACCAAAAGAGAAAAAAAACCAAGGAGTGATGGTGACGGAGACGGTGGCAGTGGGCTTTCTCTTGACCTTCACTTCTGTGTTCCCAATCATCAAATTCTCAAGAACCAAATCCTTCTGGCGGAGATACGAGGAGACAGCGAAAGAGTCAGAGAACCGAAGGGAGTTGCGAAGATGTCCATGCAAGTCTAAGGACGGTAGAGGACGGCATCGGTTTTCTATATATGGGCTTTGTAGTCGTCGCATAAGAATCCACAAATAGATTAAAGAGGGGAAGGAGGTGTTGTCAATGGATTCCGCTCAGTAAGCAAGATGAAGCCATGTAGCTGTAGGACAAGGATAAACTATTAGGTGGGTAGGATTTACCTCGAGAGCACTCCGATGCCAAAGTCAGCAGGTTCCACAGACAAACAAAATGTAACTCTTAGTGAAACACTAGCGCTCCTTTAAGAGGGGGTTTCTTGAGATACGAGAGTTCCACTAAGCTTTCCTCCTCCCCATAAGGAAGATGAACAGTAAAAAGGCAGGATATTCATAGGGAAATGGGACAAAGTTATAGTACCTCAAGGTGAAAAATCTCTGATCCTTTGCATAGATAACATTTCCTCTTTTGTAGGACTATGCTGAAGCTTCTCGAGTAAGCTTCCTCTCCACCTACCACATTTCCATCACCTGACATGAGGGGGTAAAATAGGGCAGGGAGTCTACAACCCATTAGGAACGGCGCATACACATCACATCCCTCCTTCTTGATTTGCGTGTGTCATCCTTGACCTATTATTTGTCCACATTAGTTGCCTTACGACCATATCGACCATTAGTCTTCTCTCTTCGACTTGATTCGACGTCTTTCGTGGAGATATTCCTTGTCTTCGGCTGTACTATTAGTCCCATCCACCCACGATCCATTTATGGTTGTTGTCGACATTTATGAGCAAGCATTAATTATTCACCTTCTTATGTCAACTTGTTGCGTCCCCATTAATGCACTTCCTAGGGGTCGATTAGCCTTTCTGGTCAAATCAGTCAACAATGTAGGCTGTAGTTGTTCACATAAGCAGTGAGGGGTGCCCTTCAGAGTAATTTTCCACCCATTAAATCCATCATTTGATTCAATATTGCCCCACGTGAGTTATCCCTAGAAGAAGACTCTAAAGATCCCTTATCAACGGCTAGATACTGTAAGACCCGTACTCCGTAAACCCGGTCTAAACCTTGGTTTTATGTCGTGACAGGTCTTCCGATCATCACCGGGCCAGACGGGACGAGCGGATGACAAACAGGTATGAAATCGGACCAAAGACGATCGAATCAACATGATTTTATGTTGACCGGTCGATGGTACCGGTCTTGGTACCGGTCAACCGGTCAGGTCTGCGCAGCTAAGTGTGGAAATCTAAAAATTGACTTCTGAGGGTCCCACTTTCCTGATTTTGAATCCTAAGACTTTCCTAATCCTAATAGGTTACTAAACCCTAAATCTAGCCTATAAATACACCCTTAATCCTCCTCAAATCCTTTCCATTGTCTCTAGCAAATCCAAGAGAAGAGGAAGAGGTTGGAAAGGAGAAGGAGCTAGGAAGAAGAAGAAGGTGCCGCCATTACCGTTCGACGACGCTCACGCTACGCCAGTCAACGGTAAGTGTTTGAATCAATCTTCTTACCCTATGTTAGTTGTGTGGGTGGATCAATACCATGCAAAGTAGGTATTGATCTAAAACCCTATTTTGGCCAATAAACCCTAAGTTGTCGTCAAACCCTAGATTTGAGTTTCGCGATGATATTCATCGAAATGAGACTTGAATGAGTTGGGGATAACTCTAACTCCAAGTTTAGACTTAGAATGGATAGGAAAAACCTTGGAAATCCTTGGAGGATGATTGACGGCAGTCGAAAACCCATGTATGGTCTTCCGGAGACATACCGGTAGACTATACCGGTTGCACATGGTGCGACTGGTATGTTGCCACCGGTATCCCTCGGGAGGCTGGTCTGTGGGGACCGGCTGACCATACCGGTCGCCAGTCTTTCCCACAGAGCTGCGACCGGTACATGCCACCGGTCAGCTCTGTGAGTGTATTTTTGTAACCATGTTGGTTTTCGACCAACGTGAAACCCTAAGAAAAATATTCTAATGAAACCCTAATAATATTGTAGGACTTTGTGACATATCGTTTGGATCTTGCGAGGTGGAGCAAGTTATCTAACGAGCGTCAGGTAAGGGAATTTGACCTAAACCTAATAATTAATGGACAGTAAATCGTTGTTAACCACCTGATTAGATCTGATGTGATGTTTGTGCATATTCACATGCCATCCTTTACTTTCAGTTATTATTATTGTTCATGCATTGATAGGAATGTGATTGTTAAGCATGTGATCGTTTTCGTTAGTGTGTGGAGTGGGGCATGGGCCTGGGATCGCTCCTCACACTAGCACCTTTTTGTAGTATTCTGTCTTAACATGCTTGGTACGGGTGGGGCATCAGGGGAAGGTCGTGGTACGGTGGTCTCCGATATTGATGTTGGCCTGGCCATGGTTATGTGGCACTGTGGTCTCCGAGTCGATGCTGGCTTGTCCACGATGCTTTAGCTCTATCTCTATGCCATAGGGAGTTATGTTGGGATAGGGTCTACCTGCGTATTGTTTCTATCCTAGTGGGTTAGTTGCAGATAGGGCATCAGGGGAGGTGGGGGAATGCCTTAGCTCTATCTCTATGCCGTAGACAGCTGTGCTGGGATAGAGCGTACATTGATGACATATAGGATTGGTTAGTTGCGAGCCCAGTTTGCGAGCCCTGGCCAATAGGGGCTTAGGTACTGGTATGGGTAGAGTATCAGGGGAGGTACGGGGGTATATTAGCTCTATCTCTATTCCATGATGGGTGCATGTGGGCCGATGGGGGTGTGATCCATGAGGTGCCACACACTCTTGTATAGAGGTGCGGGGGCCACCAAACCTTTCTATAGCACATTGCAAACTTAAAACCAGACCACAGCATAAAATGATTGTTACTCATGCATAATATTGTGAAACTGTCTGATTGTCTTACTGAGCTAAGTTGTGAGCTCACCCTTTGTATATACATTATTTTTAGATGCTGATGCAGGTTATACGGTGGATGACTACATGAACACTCCGGCGTATGGAGGTGTAGCTGCTTTGGATGTGCAAGCAGGAGAGGACGAGCATGACGCTTCATGCGAGTGCCCTTTCTGCGTGTACCTTTGATCGGATTTTATTTATTTCTTTCAGTTATTTTCGGTTGGATTAAATGGATGTACAAATATTATTTTATGTGTTTGAATTTGGATAATTGGATATTTATTTAAGTTATCAATAGATACTCAGTTCATTTTATTTAAAGTTTTCCACTGTATATTTATATTCTGATTGTGGTTATGTGTGATGGTTTGTATGAGTGGACACGGTCTATTCGAGATCCTGGTGTGAACCGTTGGTTCAATGACAGTTCACTCACACCATTCTGATTGGATCAGAATTGGGGTGTGACAACTTGGTATTAGAGCTCTCGGGCTCTGTCCCACAGACCATATTGCACCTAACTAAGTCGATGAACTGAGTTAGGAAATATTAAAATTTTTAATACAAACACACCTTAAGCATTGTTTGATACCTGAGACTGACTAAGAAAGAGAATAACGTATTATTCTAAATATGAAACTTAACATGTGCACACACACTAGATAGGTGAAACATGAAAATTTCCATTAAACAAGAAAACAAGTATCAAATGAAATAGTGCTACAGGGTACAGTCCAGAAACTGGACAATTACCCTGTATTATAAACCGTCTGAAGAAAGAAAAATAAAAAGGGACAATCATGGGGTAGGGGGGGCCTAGGAGGAATAGGGTCCGCTATGTCATAGTCTCGCTCGTATGCAACCCTAAGCCAGTGCACCTGGTCCTGAGTCACCGTAGGCTACGAGCCAGACGTCCCAACTCTTGACCCATCTCTCGCTGAGACTCGAGGATGACCCTCTGGGTGTCCTTGATCTCAGTAAACATGCTCAACACCGGGTCTGGAGGGGGGTGAGATGGTCCAGCTGTAGATGTAGATGGTGGTGCTGCAAGTGTAGGCTGTGGAGCTGGCGCTGGTACTACACTGCCGACGCATGGTAGTCCAGGACTGATGGGCCAAGCATAGAATGTACCACTACCGCATCAGTTTTCGTCGCCTTCTGCATACCCGGGAGCCTACCCATATCCACCACCATGGTACGGAATGAACACTCAGGGACAGCATGATCTGAGCAGAGCGGTGGATAGATTCCTGAAGTTGAAGCCTTCATCGTTAACTGGTAAGGCAGGGAGACCATTGTGGCCAGCACAGTGGGTTGGAGAGATGGAGAAAAACTTCCGACTGATGATCTGTACAGAGGAGGAAAATGTCTTATTTGCCACTCACATGTTGAAAGAAGATGCAAATGCTTGGTGGAATTCTACACGGGCATATCTGGAGACTAAGCATACGCAAGTAGATTGGGAAGTGTTCAAGGATGCCTTCTTCGATAAGTATTTTCCGAAGAGTTTCAGAGATCAGATGGAGAAGGAGTTCCTTAATTCGCAGTAGTCCCAGTCGACTATGGATGCCTACCAGCAGAGGTACGAGGAATTATTTTTCTTCGCACCGGCAAGTATGCAAGAGGAAGAGACCAAGACACGTAGGTTCACCATGGGACTACGTGGAAGCATCATAGAGCACATCTTGGGTCTGGACAAGAAGATCTATAATGAGGCTGTGCAGGTTGTGAGGGTGATAGAGTCCAGTCAGAGGGACAGCTTCTTTGCTCAGAACAGGGGAGTGAAGAGACCTGCTAGTGAGAGTTCGGGTGGCGGTAACAATAGACCCTTCCGCCCATACAGGGCTCAGACCGCTACAGTTCCTGCAAGGAACAATGCGGCACCACCTGTGCCACAGAATGCCGGATACAACCCGAATATAAAGTGTTTCAACTGCCAGCAAGTGGGTCATATTGCAAGGACCTGCACTCTACCTAAGAAGCAACCTCCCCAGCAAGGAAGAGTTTATGTCGTCACCACTAAAGAGGCAGCTGCATCACCTGATGTGGTCACTGGTATGACTCTATCCCTTAGTATTTGTCTTATCATTATCATTGTGTGTATGCGCATATAGAACTAAGGGATGATAAAAAAATTCTAGGAATTGTAAATGTAGCTGGTATACCTGCCAGAGTACTATTTGACTCTGGGGCCACGCACTCCTTTGTTTCTATTTCTTTTGGGAAGCGAATGGAGTTACCAATCAAGCATTTGAACCCAAGCTTGATAGTTCGCTCTCCACTAGGAGTCGAAGTGGCTTTGACCGAATATTATGGACCATGTACTGTATGTATTGAGGGCCGAGACTTAGAAGCAAGCCTAGTACTACTCGAGATGGCAGACTTTGATGTCATCCTGGAAATGGATTGGCTAGGCCGTCATTCAGCCGTCCTATTATGTGGTGAAAGAAAGCTTGTGCTTACTGACAAAGAGGGAAGGGAGTATAGTTTCGCTGGGATCAGGCTATCTAGGAAGCGGAAGCTGATTCTCTCCGCCCTAAAAGCTAAGAGATGCTTAGAGAAAGGGGGAGTAGGGTACCTAGTATCTGTAGTCGACACCAATGCTGAGGTGCCAAAGATGGAAGATCTAGAGGTGGTACGAGAGTTTCCAGATGTATTTCCCGGGAAGATCTCCCGGGTTTACCACGGACGGGGACTACAGAATTTGTGATAGATCTTATGCCAGGTTTGGCGCCGGTGTCTAAAGCACCATACAGAATGGCCCCGACCGAGTTAAAGGAGTTGAAGACCCATTTACAAGAATTATTGGATAAGGGTTTCATACAACCTAGCATATTGCCTTGGGGAGCACCTGTATTATTCGTCAAGAAGAAGGATGGAAGTGTAAGGCTGTGTATTGACTACCGTGAGCTGAACAAGTTAACGATCAAGAATCGGTATCCTTTGCCTAGGATCGATGATTTGTTCGATCAGTTGCAGGGTGCAAAGATTTTCTCGAAGATTGATCTCCGATCGGGGTATCACCAACTGAAGATCAAGGCCGGAGATATTCCGAAGACTGCTTTCAGGACGAGGTATGGGCATTATGAGTTTCTAGTTATGTCTTTCGGGTTGACCAATGCTCCAGCGTCGTTTATGGAACTGATGAACCGAGTGTTTCATGATATGTTGGACACTTCGGTCATCGTATTCATCGATGACATATTTATCCACTCTAAGGACATGGAGACTCATACATCGCACTTGAGGGCAGCCTTACAACGGTTGAGACAGGAGAAGCTTTATGCTAAGTTCAAGAAGTGTGAGTTTTGGCTGAAGGAAGTGGCTTTTTTGGCCATGTTGTATCTGAAGACGGTATCAAGGTTGATCCAAGCAAGATAGCTGCTATAGTAGGATGGGAAGCACCAAAATTTGTTGTAGAAATTCATAGTTTCCTTGGGTTCGCTGGTTATTATAGAAGATTCGTGGAAGATTACTCCAGGATCACTGTTCCACTCACCAGATTGACCAAGAAGGGAGAGAAATTCATATGGACAGATGAGTGCGCGAAGTGCTTTCAGACTTTGAAGTCAAGACTAGTCTCTGCACCTATCTTGACCATCCCAAAACCAAGCGTACCATTTACCTTATATACGGATGCTTCAGGGTTGGGTATTGGGTGTGTTCTGATGCAAGGAGAACAGGTGATTGCTTACGCATCAAGACAGTTAAAGGAGCATGAGAAGAACTATCCTACGCATGACTTGGAGCTAGCAGCGGTTATTCACGCAATCAAGACTTGGAGACACTACTTGTACGGTGAGAAGTTTCAGATCAAGTCAGATTACAAGAGCTTAACTTATATTTTCACTCAGAAGGATCTGAATATGAGACAGATGAGATGGCTGGAATTGTTAAAAGATTATGACTGTGACATCCAGTACCATCTGGGTAAAGCAAATGTTGTGGCTGATGCCTTAAGCAGGAAGTGGGCATCGAAACCTGAGGCTGGACCAAGTACAAATGTTGCATTATGTGCCGCAACTTCAAGTTCAATCGAAGGTGATGAAGAGTACATAATAGAGGCTGCAGAAGATCCAGTTGAGCAAGGCTTAATTCATAAGTTCACCATGATGTTCGCAGCTCTGAAGATCTCACCGGATCTAGTTGATGAAGTCAAGATAGCAATCCTACAGGATCCTCATCTCAAGACTGTGCAAGAAGACTTAGAGAAGGGTACGAGCAATCCTGACTTTACCTTGGATTTAGACAAGGTACTCAGGTATCGTGGACGGTTATGTATACCTGAGAGTGAAGACTGCAATATCAGAGATCGAGTTACGACTGAAGCTCATTACACTCCATATTCGGTACATCCAGGAAGTACCAAAATGTACTATGATTTAAGAAGACTATATTGGTGGAGGGGTATGAAAGCAGATATAGCTCGTTTTGTGTTCCAGTGTCTGAATTGTCAACAAGTTAAAGCAGAAAGGCAGAGACCCGCAGGTCTACTACAGCCATTACCGGAACCTGGATGGAAGTGGGATTGTATTACTATGGATTTCGTCACTGGCTTACCTTTGACACCAAGGTCAGTGGAAGCAGTTTGGGTAATAGTCGATCGACTCACCAAGACAGCTCGATTTATTGCGGTCAGACCTCAGTATAGCATGGAGAAACTGGCCAAGTTATATGTTGATAATATAGTCAGACTTCATGGCGTTCCAGAGAGTATAGTATCTGACAGAGATCCCCGTTTTACATCAAAGTTCTGGGAAGGATTACAGAAAGCTATGGGAACCAAGTTGAAGTTCAGCACAGCTTTTCACCCTCAGACGGACGGGCAGTCAGAGTGAACTATTCAAATTTTGGAAGATATGCTCCGAGCTTGTGCAATAGATTTCAAGGGAGCTTGGGATGAGAAGCTATCACTTATCGAGTTTGCTTACAACAACAATTATCAGGCTACAATTCAGATGACCCCATATGAAGCACTCTATGGGAAGAAGTGTCGTACACCTCTGTTATGGAACGAGGTGGGAGAAAGAAGAATTGTAGGACCAGAGTTTGTTTAAGAAACTTGCTGAGTGATTGATCAAATCAAGGAGAGAGTAAAGACAGCTCAAGTTCGACAGAAGCACTATGCGGATAATCGACGTCGAGATCTAGAGTTTGCAGTGGGTGACAAGGTATTCTTGAAGGTATCACCGGTGCGAGGTTTGAAACGGTTTGGTAAGAAGGGGAGCTATGCCCCAGGTATGTGGGACCATATGAGATATTGACCCGACGTGGTAATGTGGCATATCAATTGGCTCTACCACCATCTATGCCCAGTGTTCATAACGTGTTCCATGTATCATTACTGAAGAAGTATGTCAGAGATCCATCGCATATCTTGACCACTGATCCCCTAGACTTGACTGAAGACTTAACTTTTGAAGTGGTGCCTGTAATGCTCTCAAGTCGAAAAGTTCAGCAACTTCGAACCAAGGATATCCATTATGTGAAGGTGCATTGGAGAAGCCAAAATGTGGAGGAAATTACTTGGGAAGAAGAGAGCGCGATGAGGAAGGAGTACCCTAACCTTTTTGACGATCAAGGTACGTTCAAATTTCGAGGCCGAAATTTCTTTTAAGGGTGGGGGAGTTGTGAAACCTACATGCAAATTATTTCTTTTAAGGGTGGGGGAGTTGTAGGACCCGTACTCCGTAAACCCGGTCTAAACCTTGGTTTTATGTCGTGACAGGTCTTTTGATCATCACCGGGCCAGACGGGACAAGCGGATGACAAACAGGTATGAAATCGGACCAAAGACGATCGAATCAACATGATTTTATGTTGACCGGTCGATGGTACCGGTCTTGGTACCGGTCGACTGGTCAGGTCTGCGCAGCTAAGTGTGAAAATCCAGAAATTGACTTCTGAGGGTCCCACTTTCCTGATTTCGAATCCTAAGACTTTCCTAATCCTAATAGGTTACTAAACCCTAAATCTAGCCTATAAATACACCCTTAATCCTCCTCAAATCCTTTCCATTGTCTCTAGCAAACCCTAGAGAAGAGGAAGAGGTTGGAAAGGAGAAGGAGCTAGGAAGAAGAAGAAGGTGCCGCCATTACCGTTCGACGACGCTCACGCTACGCCAGTCAACGGTAAGTGTTTGAATCAATCTTCTTACCCTATGTTAGTTGTGTGGGTGGATCAATACCATGCAAAGTAGGTATTGATCTAAAACCCTATTTTGGCCAATAAACCCTAAGTTGCCATCAAACCCTAGATTCGAGTTTTGAGATGATATTCATCGAAACGAGACTTGAATGAGTTGGGGATAACTCTAACTCCAAGTTTAGACTTAGAATGGATAGGAGAAACCTTGGAAATCCTTGGAGGATGATTAACGGCAGTCGAAAACCCATGTATGGTTTTCCGGAGACATACCGGTCGACTATACCAGTTCCACATGGTGCGACCAGTATGTTGCCACCGGTATCCCTCGGGAGGCTGGTCTGTGGGGACCGGCTGACCATACCGGTCGCCAGTCTTTTCCACAGAGCTGCGACCGGTACATGCCATCGGTCAGCTCTGTGAGTGTATTTTTGTAACCATGTTGGTTTTCGACCAACGTGAAACCCTAAGAAAAATATTCTAATGAAACCCTAATAATATTGTAGGACTTTGTGACATATCGTTTGGATCTTGCGAGGTGGAGCAAGTTATCTAACGAGCGTCAGGTATGGGAATTTGACCTAAACCTAATAATTAATGGACAGTAAATCATTGTTAACCACCTGATTAGATCTGATGTGATGTTTGTGCATATTCACATGCCATCCTTTACTTTCAGTTATTATTATTGTTCATGCATTGATAGGAATGTGATTGTTAAGCATGTGATTGTTTTCGTTAGTGTGTGGAGTGGGGCATGGGCCTGGGATCGCTCCTCACACTAGCACCTTTTTGTAGTATTCTGTCTTAACATGCTTGGTACGGGTGGGGCATTAGGGGAAGGTCGTGGTACGGTGGTCTCCGATATTGATTTTGGCCTGGCCATGGTTATGTGGCACTGTGGTCTCCGAGTCGACGCTGGCTTGTCCACGATGCTTTAGCTCTATCTCTATGCCGTAGGGAGTTATGTTGGGATAGGGTCTACCTGCGTATTGTTTCTATCCTAGTGGGTTAGTTGCGGATAGGGCATCAGGGGAGGTGTGGGAATGCCTTAGCTCTATCTCTATGCCGTAGACGGCTGTGCTGGGATAGAGCGTACATTGATGACATATAGGATTGGTTAGTTGCGAGCCCTGGCCAGTAGGGGCTTAGGTACTGGTATGGGTAGAGTATCAGGGGAAGTTGAGCTAAGTTGTGAGCTCACCCTTTGTATATACATTATTTTTAGATGCTGATGCAGGTTACACGGTGGATGACTACATGAACGCTCCGGCGTATGGAGGTGTAGCTGCTCTGGATGTGCAAGCAGGAGAGGACGAGCATGACGTTTCATGCGAGTGCCCTTTCTGCGTGTACCTTTGATCGGATTTTATTTATTTCTTTCAGTTATTTTCGGTTGGATTAAATGGATGTACGGATATTATTTTATGTGTTTGAATTTGGATAATTGGATATTTATTTAAGTTATCAATAGATACTCAGTTCATTCTTTTTAAAGTCTTCCGCTGTATATTTATATTCTGATTGTGGTTATATGTGATGGTTTGTATGAGTGGACACGGCCTATTCGAGATCCTGGTGTGAACCGTTGGTTCAATGACGGTTCACTCACACCATTCTGGTTGGATCAGAATTGGGGTGTGACAGATACAATCCTATCTTATTTTCCCCTAACAGGAGGAGGTACTTACAGAGAAGAATCTTAAAGGGTTAGGGAGCCATGGTTTGACGAGAGCAGCAACATGGAAATAATTTGGCAGCCAAAGGAGGCCCTAACCAGAGAAGGGTAATCGTTGACATGGCCGTAAGCAAGCTCAAAGGCTCCGTCATCATCATGAGAAGGAAGAGAGGAGAGGTCACTCGTTGGCCATACGAATGCCTGAACAGTGTGACCTTCCTTCATTAATCTTCTACATAGTTTCTCTCCCAAGTAACCAGTTGCACCTATAACCAAGATCTTCATTTCTTTTCCAGATTACCTATCCAGGGTGAAGTCCTCTGTATACTGATCTCTCAAGCCAGGGTACTCTCCCACTGCCTAAGTTCCTTAATTGAATCAATCTTAATCATTGGATTTCTTTCGCTCCAAGGAGATCATCAAATCCAGAAAGGCAAAGCAACCAATTTAGCAAGAGAGGAGTGGAATCCAAGGGAGAATGAGGTCAACAATCAATAATTAAATTAAACACAAGCATGGTCAAAGTCGTCAGTCTTTACGGTCTCTCATCTCCAGAATCTCTATTGGAAATTACAGGGTTTTGATATATATTTTTTTTTTGGTAAAACAGGGTTTTGATATCAGGGTAGAAATGTCTAGACAAATATTCACTTTAACACCATTAAAAATGGGGGACGTTTGTCTTTTCCAAAACTTTTGGGGGCATTTGTCATTTAGGCATATACGAATGCTTCTTTCTCTCTCGATCTCTCTAATAGTGTCATTGGTATTATTTGCAGAGATTCCACTGGACATCCTATTTTTGCAGCTGCTGAAGATGTTGTGTTTATCTATCCTACAATGGGTGAAGCACTTGCTATCCGACGTGGTCTCCTTTTGGCTTGCAATGGGGCTGTACTGATCTGGAGATTGAATCGGATAATCTAGAGGTTGTCCAGCGGCTTCAAGGAAGTTCTTCTTTTGATGATGATATTTGGTTAAATGATGTACTTATGGATATTAGGAGTTGTATAGCTCCAAACTGTAGAATTGTTTTTAAATATGTCCCTAGCACTACCAATTTGGTGGCCCATTTGATTGCCAAGAAGGGTTATCCAAGGTCTGGGTTGCTTTGGTGGGATGGTTCTTCATCTTTTTTAGTAGATATATGTAAATATGATATGGACAGACTTGTTTTGCCAGCTAATCAATAGAAGGGTTTTTTACCCAAAAAAAAAAAAAAAATTAATCTCATTGAAATCATGCCATTCAATTCACGTGTGTCCTTTCACAAGATTTTTTTTATTTTATCTTTTCTCCATGTGTAATCCTATCCGGAGTCCTTGAGGTCATCTTCTCTTAGCACTTTGGAAGCACAGGCTATACTGGGGCCATGGCTATCCCTTTCCCATAAAATATTAATCACATTGGAAATCTTGCTATCAAAGAGGGGGGAGATACGAGATGAAAATGGTTATTGGTTTTTCTAGTTAGTTTAAGAGTAATGATTTTATTTGTAAAAAAATTTATACACAATTTTTTTTTATTATTATTTTTTGTCATTGTAAATTTTTAGGTGCAAATGATATTTTACATCAAAATTTTATATTTTTGTCATTTTGCATGGAAGCTAGGGGTGTTAATAGGTACGTTCGAGCTGGTTTCAGATTGGGCCAAATCGTTGTCGGGCTTTATAGGGCCTGACCGAAATATGTCCATTAAGAGGTTTCAGGCTGAGTGGGCTGCACTGTACACATTAACTAATGGGCCGGTCCAAATATAGTTTGATATCGGGCTTGGCTTATTGGGCTGACTTCAGGTTGGTTCGGTTTCGGGTCCATTTAGTGGCCTGGTAAGGGATGTCATCTTACTTTGGTGCAGATAGGGTTGATCACCATATATGTCCAAATCCATGACATTCGGTTTAATTCAGGCCAAGATGAGATTCGGTTAGGGCTCTATCAGTTTAGGCTTGGTCAGTCCGCATTAACGGTTTGGTTTCGGGCTAGCCCAGACATTACCATGATAAGAAGTATTATGACAAGCTAATCCAAAACATGTCCATTATCAGTTCGGTCCAGGTCGATTTCGAGTTAATTCGGCAGGCTCGGTCCGGACTACCAGTTTAGTCCCAAAATTGACACCCTTAATGGAAGGAAACAAATAACAGTGAAGCAAAAACTTAGGCATAAAGCTAGCAAGGGTAGGAATGGAATGACAGATCCTTTTATAGATAATTCCAAAGTTTATTTTTTAGATAAATAGGCTGCAAGGAGAGTTGAACTCATTACCTCTTCTAGGTGGATTGTAATTCCAAAATTGGCTCATCTTTGGGAGTTGGCATTTTGTCGCAGGTGATTGACCTTTGTTATAGTTAGTTGGGAGAAAGTGTGGCATGGCTCTTCTCTAGTCATTGGATATATCCAGTGAGAGAAAACAGAGAGGTGATCAAAAAAATTCTCGTTCATCCCCATCCTTTTTTTTTTTTTGCCAAGGGTTATAGTAACCGTTACACAGGCAATTCTAGGGATCGCCCAAACACTTGCCTTTTTTTGCACTTCCAAAATGGTTGAGTCCTTTGAGTCTATGTATTTCCTGTAGGATTATTGGGATTACTTCATTGTCAATGGTTGAAATTAGGGCTGTAATAGGGTTAGGTTGGGCTGGGTATTTGCAATCCCTAACCCTACCCTATGCCCTTTAAAGTTAACCCTAACTTAGCCCAACCCTGTCAGGGTCAGACAAATGTCCAACCCTAACCCTACCCTAGTAGGGTTCAACCCAACCCTACTCCATCCTGTTTGACCCTGACTGACCTTAATCAGGGTCGAGTTAACCCTGATTGACCGTGAATTCAGCATATTAACAAATCAAACACCTTAATTTAAGACTGGATCTTACCCTATATTCCATTATAATAAAAAAATAATGCTAGTAGAAGTAATTACTCTTGATTACTCAATCTCATTATTTGAGTAAACTAAAGTCTGGAATACACAATGAAAGTGAAATTCTTACACATTTTACATGAATCAACTTCTGCTAAATTTTGAATGCATGAAATCAAAACAAAAGGTGATCTTTTTAACCCCTAGCAAAACAACACCGTGTTAATTGCGCAAAAACCACTGGAAACCATAAGGCTATAAATAGTTAAATCACAATTAGTGATAAAATAAACAAAATACCCAGAAAGCTAGTAGCTTTGAAGAACACAGTAGCAAGGGTACAAAACTGTGAAAAAAAAAACTAATGGTCTCTCATTCTCCACAGTAGCATAATACATATTACCTACCCAAAAAAAAAAAAGAGGTGAATAAAAAAGTTAGAATTTAGAACTTACAAGTCTTTCCATTCTTTGCGTGGGAGTGGGTGGAGATCTTACAAGTCAAGTCTTTCCACTTAAGATAGTGCCAAACAAAAATGGTAATATTCCACTGAAGATTAGACCTTGGATGTCAAGTTTTTCTAGTTTGGATCACATGCCTGTACATGTATTCTCTATGGGATCCCATCACCATTGATGTGATGTAGGATGCACCTCTAGAGTATGGGACCCATTAGATATGGATGGTTATGGAATCCCATGGAGGATACAATTACATGTAAGTAAACTATTCTCAAGTTTTTCACTTATTACTCTACCATTATATATGGATGAACCATGAAGTAGGTTTCACTGGAGTTAAACTCCTCAGCCATTAACCAATGAATTCATAGAATTATCGCAACAGTGGTTGGTCTTGCAGAAATTGGTAGTTAAGAAATAGAAAATCTCAAAACCTTTTAAGCTTAACAAATTAAAATGGTTGAGATATTATATAAAGAATGGGGGGTGGGGAAGTTGCCAAACCCGATCCGAATGGTTCCCTTGGTTTATAAATTTTCTTGGGCCCTAATTCCCTAGTCTCTGTTTGGATTTTAACAACTTTATTTCCCTAGTTACTGACCCAATAAGGAGATGGGAGGGGCTCTATCAGGATTCAGGAATCAGGTTTATGATAGGAACGGAATGAATAG
Organism: Protea cynaroides; assembly: GCA_028583415.1. NCBI lineage: Eukaryota > Viridiplantae > Streptophyta > Magnoliopsida > Proteales > Proteaceae > Protea > Protea cynaroides. The sequence goes on along the minus strand of CM053274.1, from coordinate 39,990,480 downwards.
AGAAAACGATTCATTTAAAGCTTGTATTTCTGTAACTCGAAAATCATCAAATAAGCCCTAAATTAGATGCTTCAGAAAAATGTAGTATAAAAATCATATCTTTAATCTGGTGTGGTAAATAATACTATGATACATCAACTATATATTGTTATAAACTAATATATAATCATGCAACATAAATGGTTGTATCAAACCAAAACATATACAATAACAATTAATGTATATAAATAAATATGTAACAGAACATACCTCTATTTGATGAAATCGAAGAAATAAAACAGAGCTGAGTCGTGTTGGTACACTCTCCTTAAGATTGCGTTTGTCCCCTATACGGTGCACTAGGTCCTGCAGACCAACCTCCAAGATAAAACAACCCTCTACAAGGTCACCCAATCAATGTGTACACACCGTTGGATGTTGTTAGAGACTCGATGGCTAAGGTTCACAATCCTTCAAAAAAAAAAAAAAGAAGGACAGACTCTATCGGCTAATCAAAATAGAGAGAGTTAGAGGGAGAGAAAGGAAAAGAAACTCGAATTCTGGATACTTTGAAGGCTTGGGGTCATCCTCTATTTATAGAGGACATACAACCTTTGATTATATCTGTAGGATGGGTTGTGTCCTTAGATTTGGACTGTCCAGATTGCTTCTGATCTCAGATCCTAAGGTCTATGGTCCTGATTGCACCTTTATGTGTATATATGCAACTCTACACATAAGCACCCTTCCAAAAGGGTGTATAGTGGAGGGGTGTGTCCTAACCCGTCCACACCCACACCCACACCCATACTTGTAACCTGCATCCCGCATCCTGGGGCCCTCACCCGAGTCCCGGTTGTAGGTCATAGGTCACAGGTTGTGGTTTGGTTTGGATCGGCACGCGCGCGTGTGTGTGAGAGTTGTCTTGGAACTGAGCTCACCTTCCTACTTGGGGCTCAATAGGTAAGGGTAATCCCCTATATATAAGACACCCTTCTCCATCATCCCTAAGTAATGTGGGATTAATAATCCTACATTGCATAGACCAACTCCAAAATCAAATTTGAAATTTTCTGCCCAAAACAAAAATAAAAAATTTGAACATTCATTTGAAAATCTTTTAAAACTTTTACTTTTTGACTTTTTTGACAACAATCCCCCCACAAGTTTCAAAAGATAGTTAAATCGAAATCAGACTGTTAACCTCATGAGAATTATAAGCAACTTCGTTGCAAATGTCTCTCGACTTAAATCTACACTAAGTTTGATAGGCCACTCTACAGAGTGAGGGTGAAGCAACACTCCTTGAACCTTTCTTCATTGGTGTAGCTGGCTGACCTAAAGATCCTTTAGTCAAAGTGGACTTATTTTTAAATCAGCCTTGTCCCTATCCTGGTTCATGAATGTTTATGAGAGTTTTCCCTTAAAATTCTCACTGAAAGTGGCCCAACTTCTTACATTCAATAAGGTTAGCCCATAGTTTGCACTACAGTTAACACACCCCCACATTTCTTTGGGATAACTTGGCTTAATTAAGAATCTTTGAGATTCATCTTTGTTCATTATGGTGAGTACTACCTTAGCATCTAATCAGAATGAACAAAATTATGATAGTACTAAACAAGTCATCCGCATGACATTTTTTTTTATCCACTGAACCTAATTCTAGGGATTTCCCATCACATAGGTTGGGTTTCCGTCACATGACTTATGACACAGGCTTCAAGCTCATTCCTTTAAATGTGTCAATTATGATTATGGTGGTTTGTGGCTTTGTAAATATATCCGCCAGATTCTTTTCTGACTTTATAAAGTCGATAGTGTTGATACAATATCTCACCTCCCTATCGGATAACGACATGTTTCCACCTGCTTGTCTTATCGGAGGGGCAACACATGTCCGGACAGGTGTCACCTTTAGGGAATTACCGTACAGAGAGAGGAAGGGCATGCAAGTCGGCATGCCCTAGGTCTCCAAGAGTGCATTTCAGGTAGGTGTTACACTCCTATCACATTACGACTTGGAGAGTCTGACTTGTAAAGGATTCCTTAGCAAGAGGATAAGTGATGGTTACTTGGCGAGTCGAAAGCGGAGACTTGTCCTGGATGTAAGATCTTCATCCTACAGTAAACAGATATAATCTGATTAGAACTAACAAGGGAGTTAGACTCCTTATATAACTCAACCACAAGGTAATGTGTGCAACTCCAACTAGATGTGGGTGCTCTATATAATCACTTGGCAGTCACAGGTAAATGGATCTGATCCTGAACTCACCCCTATCCCTTGCTTGGAGAATACTCAGGCCTTTACACCCTCTTCAGAGCCTATCTCTTCTTCGTAGGCTCTTGACTGTGCTCTGTTTACTGACCTAACCATCAGAGTAGACGTCGGGCTGCACAACCCTGTTGATAGCATATTTTCTTGGCTTATCTTCTCGTGACACATGTCTACCCATGAATCGTACTACGAAGGTGACACGTGTCCTGCTAGGTGTCACTCTATGGATGTCTCAACAATAGTGGGAAGGAGCACGTGGGAATCCGTACGTGCCAGATCTCTGGATTAATCTCGGGTGTATCAAGGGGATCGTGATCAAGGAATGATCCCAGAGATTGAATCTAAATAGGATTCCATGCCCGCGAGGGACGCGCATGGCAGTCAACAAGGGTAGAACCGCTGCCCTTGCCTAACCATAGGATCCACATCCTATGGTCATATACGGTGTCCTGATCGACCCAATAGTCACACCTACCACGTCCAGTCTTTGCGGAGTCTTAGTCTTAGTCACACTCGCTCCATCATTGGACATTATATCTGCTCGAGCAATAGGTGCGCCCTCTATATATTCACTCGGCGATCATAGGTAAGGACAAGATCTGAATTCCTAGCCTCTCTGAAAGTATTTGGGGAACTCACCTTTCTAAGGGGCTCACTGTCTTCTCGTAAGCTCCATACTGATTGCTCTGTTACTGACTTAATTGTTGGAGTGGACACCGGACATCCCTGTCCGGCTTCGATACCATTCATCTTATCTTGTAGGGAATGAGACAAGTGAGCTAGCGCAGTTTCAGTAGCAATAGTTTGGCACTCACCGTAGGGGCTTGACTATTCTCTGAGAAACATTCATGGTGTGATCGACACCCAAAAATGGTGACCACGAGAAAAAATGCCGGTAGAAATGATGGAAATCAACCTTTGAACAACGGAGAAGAAGGAAATCATGATGGAAATCCTCCCGCAGGAACTCCTCTACCTCCACCGGTAGGCTAATACGTCACCATGGAACAATTCAATGCTCTTACAGAGTAGATTGCTACATTAACCAGGGCGGTGATGCCACCGCCTGCTTTACCACAAAGCAATCCAAACAGAGTGGCTAGAGGGCCGAGGACAGGATCCAGAGGATCTAGATAATCCAGGCACTTACATCAATCGGCTCACCCATCATCTAGCCATCACCAAGGATGAATGCCAGATCTCGTCTCCGAAGAAGATGACACCGACTATATAGTCATTGAAGAAACATCTTTCACCAGCTCAAGGGGTATCTCTGTGCATGATCGCCTAGGACCCAGGCATGAAGACGATGCTGAAGGAGTACAAAGGTGGGTTGAAGCTGCTAAAGCCCATCGGAGGGCCGCATGGGTCAATACCACGACTGGTAATCTCGTAGCTGACAATGCTGAAGTTGCTAAGGCAATACCAGCAGCTGTGGATCCAGAAGCTCTTGAGCAGTAGATACTGGCCATGCAGGCCAAACTCAGTGACATGGAAAGGCAGTAGGCTAATCGAATGACTACCCACATGAAGAGAGAATACCATGCCGAGATGGCTTTTTCTAGGGAGATAATGGACACACCACATCCAAACAACTTCAGGTGCCCAAAGTCAACCCCTATGACAGAACTACAGACCCTCAACTGCATCTAGACAACTATTCCGCCATGATGCTCCTCTACAGATACAATGATGCCATTCTCTATAGAGCATTTCCCTCTACTTGAAGGGACGAGGTCGATTCGGGTTCAATAATCTCCCTGTTAACTCGATCTGAAGTTTCGATGAATTGAGTGATTGTTTCTTCGATCACTTCCAAACTCAAGCCTCACCAAGGAAAGATTCCAACTACTTGATGACAATCAAGCAAAAATCAGGTGAAACTTTGAGAAAAATTCCTGGCTAGATTCAACAATGAGGTGCTAGAAATCAATAATCTTAGCCCAGATGTAAGGATGACGGCCCTGTACGATGGGTTGACTGATCTTGATCTATTGAAGTCATTGGCCAAAAGACCACCTATAGATCTTAACGACCTGCAAGCTCGGTGTGATAAGTACGCTGCGGCTAATGATGCTTTGCTCCTAAAGCAAAGCAAACAGAAGGCAGTGGGAGAAAAAAGAACCAAGTCACAAGTAGATGCGAAGACATCAACACAACCATCCAAGAATCAAAAATCAAGAAAAGACAATTTTCCTAGAAAGAAAGTGATAAAGGTGGAGTTCGATTGGGACACCTTTACTCCCCTAAACTTACCTATGGCGGAGGTAATGTACGAGTTGAAAGGTTCCCCCCTCAAACTAAAGGACCCACTTAAGTTGAAAGTAGTTACAAAACGCCGATCAATAAAGAAATACTGCAAGTACCACTGTGACCATGGTCATGACACGAAATGTTGTAGACCACTCAAATATGCAATCAAAGATCTAATCAAGCGCAGTCATGCTAAAGAGTTCATAGGAAAACCCAAAATAGAAGGTCGGCAAGGAAAGCATGTTGTCGATGACCACGAGGGTGAGAAACCCAACCACGGTCGAAAGACAAAGACGATTCCAATGACGACCCCGAATCATCACCCAAGAGGAAGATCGGTGATATGAGGGGAGGTTGTCGGAATGATATTGATAGCACCGATTGCCAACCGATTGATGGGACAGCCATAGACTAGAGGGCGCACCCTGACTCGACCAAACCAGAAAACCTTGAGTGCTACTCAAGTGAAAGAAGCCATAGTCGACCTGACAAGGCGATTCTCAACGTTTCACCCGAGTCAGATGATGAGAGAAGTGATATGGAATGATTATGAACCTGAGGAGGTAATTGCTGATGATAGAAAGTTTCAAGAACCTCAGCTTGGAAGACAAAGAACCACTGGAACGACATACAAGTCATCATAGGAGCACCAGGCCACCGCTCAAATGCATTGGCATACCAGAAAAATAGCGCCGAGCGAAGGAAGATCGGGACTCCCATGACACCTACTTAGTTATTCCAAAGCATTATACAAATGCGATAATAGGGGGCTCTGCTATTGGGAACAGATCTAAGAGCAGCCGCGTTGCATATGTCAATAGCGTTTGCAACGCATCCTCCTCCGTTGAACCATATTACGCGCGTGTGGAAGATGTCATCACATTCTCCGATGAAGATCTGATTGATATCAAAGTCCCACATGAGGATGTAGTCATCATCACAATGGCGATAAACAAAATAAATGAGGTTGAACGGGTTCTAGTCGACATAGGTAGTTCCGCCGATATAATGTACTACCATGCGTTCAAGGCTATGAACCTAGACGAGAGAGATTGCAGCCGGTCATATACTCCCTAATCAGTTTCTCAGGAGATACGGTACAAGTAAAAGGTGGAATCATGCTTGAAACCCTAGTAGAGACCAAGCCCAAGAGAAGGACCTTTTAGACAGCTTACCTGGTGGTGGATGTACCCTCAAGCCACAATGTGATTCTAGGTTGACCAGGACTCAATCTCCTGAGAGCCTGTTGTTGCTATGAAATATCGACGGTTACCTGAACCTTGTTCTCCTATGAGACAGAGAAGATAAAATGTTGTCGGAGGGCGGACCGAGATGGTCCGATGTCTACTCCGACGATCAAGTCAGTACAAGGAGCTAACAATATAGAGCTTGGCAAGAAGAGGCAAGCTCCTAAGACATGGGGAAGAAGGTTAATTCAAGAAAGTCTGAAAGTTAGATGATAATTGTCCTTGCTTAGCTTGGATCGTCGAGTGGTTATATAGAGTGTAGAGAGTCTCAAATAAGTTTTAGGCATAACCGCTTAATTCCCAGGAGCGCATCCAGTAATCGTGCATGATTGTAGGATGGTGATCCTACGGCTGGGGTGTAACAAGCTGTCAAATCGCCCTGGCTATCTGCTTTGTCCGCCACAAGAAGATTCCCTACTTAAAAGGGTTTTTTGCTGACATGGCAGTTTAGGATTCTTGCAAGAGCAGGCCAGACGAGATGTGAGGCAAGTGCGAGCTAGACAATCCTTGGAAAGGCGAATTGAGGTACAGCACGACCAAGTTGCAAGCCAGTTGTGCGACTTGTCGTACTGCGTGGATGGCTGGCGGGTTCCAACCCACCGAATGCAGCGACTTCCAACCCAACAAAAGTAGCGGGTTGGGGATAATGGCCACCCGAGGTACGTGACATCCCCTCCATATTATCATGCCTGGGGACACCTATCACCTAACGATTGGTGGACAAAATATGGTATCAACAATTGCCCTTTGCCCTAGTGAACTTAACAAGTTTGATAGGGTAATCCTAGTACAAGATGTATTTCGTCCTATGTTGCACTGATAACTCGTGGAAGTACAGTGATTTGGGGAGATTGCTGATTGGTCACCAATCAAAACACTTTCATGGTCAAAGTCGGCCTCGCACCATTTCTACTCAATCTGGGAAAGTCATGTGCCGTCTTACCACCCAAAACACGAGTTGATAGTATGCGAGTATTCGCCAGACTACGATGTAGGCAGACATTAAATGCCATAGTGATAACCCATCAATGAACTTGCCACACTTAATGCGTCATAATGTCGTAACGGCTCCACTAATTGAAAGCCGAAGAGATTCTCTAGAATCTCGTACTACACGCCTTATGATCCCACGAAGACACGATCACCAAAAATTTTGAACTGACAACCCATGATGGCGCCCCACACATCTTTTTGAAGGCAAAAAATTGACAGCTCCGCAACTCCATGACGTCATCGATAGTTTTGTCTTCACCTTTCAAAACCGTGCATTCAATGCAACGAAGGTTTTCAAGGCAAACGTCCCGTCGGGTGGGATTTCCAAGCACTCAGCGAAGATTATGTGTGGAGATCGAGTAACTTCCAGGGCAAGTTATCTCTTCGTCGATGAAGGCCCATAAAAGGAGGACTCGACTACAGTTCCTCTTTCTTGAACGTTCATTTTGCAGATAAAGGGTGTGATTTCCTTCTTCGTTTCAGTCATCTCCTTTGCCACTGCAAGTTCGTTCTACTACAATCAGTCCTCTCCGTTGAAGTGCTCATTGCCACCACCGATTTTCTCAGTTTCCACAAGAAAGAAAATAGTAAGTTCCGTCTCCCTCCTTGCTCTTTTCTGTTTCTTCCTTTTTCCTTAAGTATCCAAGTGTTCGATCTTTTGGGCTTGATGTATTTCACAGCTGTCCGGCCAATATTTGGTTGGACAACAGAGGAGTAATCTTCATAAGGGTTTGCCCCAGTCCAGAGATCAACTACCGTGAGGTCTATTGCAGTGGGAAAATTTTTGGCAAGGACTTAGATCCCGAGAGTGACAATCTCTGTTTTCCTTTTGTAGAAACTGAATGCATCCCCACGCAATACCCATGGAGCAGGACCTGACGATTCCTGGAGAACCAGTGGCCATACCCCAACCCCTAGGAATTATGGCGGCGAGAGTCATGAACAAGCTCGAAGAGAGCAAACTGGACCTCCTATAGGTTGTCTTCGACTTGTCGAAACAATACGAGTACAGATTACCCGAAGAGGATGAGGCTGTAAGACCCGTATCAAACTAACCCGGTCTTACCACCTTGAATCAGGTTTACCCATTATGGTCGAGCCAAATGGACCAAGGGCGTGAAGGAGATCGTGATCATAGGTATCAAATCGACCCAAAAACACTTAAATTAAGGGGAGGGTCGCATACCCAGCAAGGGAGGGTCGGACCCCCCAGGACAGAAAGTCAGACCCCCTGTTTTACAGAGGGGGTCAGACACTTTAGGATTTAGGGGTCCACGGGATCATCGACCCCCAGTTGCCGTCAGAAACTGAAATTAGGAAAGTTTCCTAATTTCGGTTGGACTCTTTCTAAATCTCAATGAGACTTATTTTAGGAGTTTCTACTCTATAAATAGGACGTTCCTAAGCCTCTTTCACTCCTTTTACAACCCTAATTGAATTGAGAGAAAGAGAAGAGAAAGAAGAGAAGAAGAAGAGAAGCAAGGAAGAGAAGAAAGCAAAAAGGAGAAGAGTTACAGAGAAAGAGTATTCTTCTCAGGTATGGATACTAATTCCATGAGTTTCTACAGACCTTAGGTTAGGTAATGAAGAGAGTATCATCTCGGAGAGTCCCAAACCATCAACCCATGGTTAGGTTTTCATGGAAAACCATGGGGGAATTCATGAAAGCTATATAGGTGAATGATTCATGGTTTTAGACCATAGAATGTGTGTAGAATGGACTTTAGGAGCAAGCCATAGGACCCCAAACACAAAGAATGGACTGAAAGGAAAAAAATTGACCAAAATCCACAGGGGGTCGCACAGGGGGTCGATGGACAATCGACCCTACCAGACCCTGAGCATCGACCCCTAGTGTTAGGAAAGTCCAGAATAGGGGGGGTTACACCAGGGGTCGATCATGACTCCGACCCTATCTCCGACCCCCAGTTAACAGCATGGTTTTTAAATTCGGAATTAATTCTAATTAAATTCTATCGACTTTGTTAGGTCTTCTAGCAATATAATAACATTATAAAGGTGATTCTAAAGCTTGGAAGATGATCTATTAACAAGCTAAGGTAAGGGAACAAGACCTAAATTAACTGGTTAATAATAAACTGTTTGGTTTCTTGAGTCAAATGCCATATTGATTCTGTGTGTGTATGCTTGTATGTGCATTCAACATGTCATCCAATATTTCTATTAATTGTTCATGCATATTTACTTTATTGTTTATAACATGATGATGGTGATGATGATAGGAATAGGCATGTGAATGTTTGTGTTTGGCCAGTGTATATGGTGCGGGTAGGGATGGTATCAATCGGTACAGCCATGACCTTTCTTCATGGGGTGTATATTGTGCCATGGTCTACTCAAGTCATGTCCACTGATGTCGTCGTATCGCCATTACCTTAGCAGAACTATTATGTCGTAGAGCATCAGGGGAGGTGGTCTCGGTCCTTGTAGTCTATGACTCTACCAGGGGGCCTTAGCTCTATCTCTATGGATGTTCTGAGGGATGCTAGGGTGAGGCCTTGGATACACTGTTTGGCATTAGGATTGGTTAGTTGCGAGCCCAGTTTGCAACCCTAGCCAGCAGGGGTTTATTTGTTGGTATGGTATCAACCGGTACAGCCATGCCGTTTTCATAGGGTGTATATTGTGCCATTCTGGGTGCTGCGGGCGACAGTGCCGTATTCATTGGGCATATCCACACACTTGTGTATAGAGGTGCGGCGGCCACCTATCCTTTCTATAGCATAGTGCAAACTATAAACCAGACCAAATATATGATTTGACTGCATGCATATGTATTGTTGCATTGTTTTGTTTGCTCACTGAGTCGTGATGTGTGCTCACCCTTTCAACGTCGAATATTTTTAGTTGATGATGCAGGTACGACTGTTGAAGATTATGTAAATGCTCCAGTGTATGGGTGTCACACCCCAATTCCACACTGTTCAGAATGGTGTGATGAACCGCTAAATAACCAACGGTTCAACCAGGATCTCTAATAGACCATCCCCGCGTTATCCAAACTTTACACACACCCACAATCATAATCAGAGTAATACACAATAGCGAAAATCTCTTAAATAAATGAACTGAGAACTAGAATGATATCCATAAATAATAGCAAATTATTCGATGTTTAACTGAGACATAAATATTTAAGTACCAAATACATGTCTTATAAATCCAATAAAGAAACCTATAAAACATCTAATCGAATACACCCGAGTTGCACTCGCAAGAGGAGTCGTGTGTATCATCTTCAGCTCCAGCGTCCATGGCTGCTACATTCCCGTATGTAGACGCGTTCATATAATCTTCGACTGTATAACCTGTATCATCAACTAAAAATATTCGACATCGAGGGGTGAGCACACAACACGGCTCAGTGAGTAGCCAAAACAATGCAACAATACATATGCATGCAAAAAGTCAATTTATATCTTTGGTCTGGTTTATAGTTTGCAATGTGCAATAGAAAGGTTGGGTGGTCAAAGGTTAACGTTTATTGACACCGCCTCTATACACAGGGTGTGGAAGCCCGCCCGAAGGTTAACGTTTATCGTCGTCCCCATCCACCCTACCATAACATTATACAACAAAGGTTAACGTTTATTACTATATAATGCTATACCAACACGTAAGCCCCTGTTAGCGAGGGCTTGCAAACTGGGCTCGCTACTAACCAATCCTAATGCCAATTTGTGTATCCAAGGCCTCACCCCAGCATCCCTCAGAATGCCCATAGAGATAGAGCTAAGGCCCCCCGGTAGAGTCAGAGACTACAAGGACCGAGACCACCTCCCCTGATACTCTACGACATAATAGTTTTGCTAAGGTAATGGCGATACGACGATGTCAATGCACAAGACTTGAGTTAGAGATAGAGCTAAAGTGCTGAGACCCGCCAAAGGTTAACGTTTATTGACGTTCTCATCACACCTCCCCTGATACTCGCTCGCATCAAGTACATCAACCACACACATACAAGCACATGCCTATTCCTATCATCATCATCATCATGTTATAAATAATAAAGTAAATATGCATGAACAAGTAATAGAGAAACACCTAGGGTCGGATGGTCTATCGACCCTCGGTGCGACCCTCGATGCACTCTGGTCCAATTTCCACTTTTAAATCCATTCTTCGTGTTTGGGGTCCTATGGCTTACTTCCTACATTCATTCAACAGTCATTCCATGGTCTAGAACCATGTATAATCCATCTAAATAGTTTTCGTGCATCATCCTATGGTTTTCCATGAAAACCTAACCATGGATGGATGGTTTGGGTTTCTCCGAAATCCTACACTCAACCATATCTAATCTAAGGTCTGTAGAAACTCATGGGATTAGTATCCATACCTGAGAAGATTACTTTTCTCTGGAATTTCTTCTCCTTTTTGCTAAGTCTTCCTCCTTGTCTCCTTTCTTCCTCTCTTCCTTCTTCTCTCTTTCTCTCAATTCAATTAGGGTTGTGAAAGAAATGAAAGTGGCTTAGGGACGTCCTTTAAATAGACTAGGAACATCCTAAATAAGTCCCATTGAGATTTGGAAAGAATCCCAATCGAAAATTAGGAAATTTCCTAATTTCCATATTCGTCAGAAACCGAGGGTCGATGGGAGGGTCGATGATCCCGTCGACCCTAGGGTCTTAAGCTGTCCGACCCTCCCTTCAAATCTAAGGGTCTGACATTCTGTTTTGGGAGGTCCGACCCTACTTGGCTGGGTATGCGACCCTTCACTAAAATTAAGTGTTTTTGGGTCGATTTTATACCTGGGATCTCGATCTCCATCACGCCCTTGGTCCACTTGACTCGACCATGATGGGTAAACCTGGTTCAAGGTGGTAAAACCGGGTTAGTTCGACACGGGTCTTACAACTCCCCCCAACTTATAAAAATTTCATCCTCAAAATTGTACGTACCTTCTGAATCTAACAAGTGAGGGTATTGCTTTCGCATAGCATTCTCTTCTTCCCATGTAACTTCTTCCATGTCTTTACTTTTCCATGTGACCTTAACATAGTAGATATCTCTGTTGCGTAGACGTTGAACCTTTCGAATGGTGATTTCTGTTGGTGTTACTTCGAATGTCAAATCATCAGTCAATTCCAGCAAATCCATTGTCAAAACATGCGTTGGGTCTTTGACATACTTCTTCAATAGAGAAATGTGAAATACGTCGTGCACACTTGACATTGATGGTGGTAGTGCTAACTGATAAGCTACTTTTCCACGCTTAGCTAGAATTTCGTATGGCCCGACATATCTTGGACTTAATTTTCCTTTCTGTCCGAACCTCTTCAATCCTCTCATAGGCGATACTTTCAAAAATACTTTATCACCTACGGCGAACTCTAGATCTCTTCGTCGAGTATCTGCGTATTGCTTCTGCCGGTTCTAAGCTGTTTTCACTCTCTCCTTGATGATGTCGACCACTCGACAAGTCTCTTCAACAAATTCTGGTCCAACAATACTACGTTCTCCAACTTCATTCCAAAACAAGGGGGTTCGACACTTCCTGCCATACAGTGCTTCATAAGGTGACATCTGTATAGTAGCCTGATAGCTGTTATTGTAAGCGAACTCGATCAATGGTAACTTCTCGTCCCATGATCCTTTGAAATCAATCACACATGCTCGTAGCATATCTTCTAGAATCTGGATTGTACGTTCTGACTGTCCATCTGTCTGTGGGTGGAATGCAGTACTAAACTTCAAGGTCGTACCCATAGCCTTTTGCAGTCCTTCCCAAAATTTGGAAGTAAATCGTGGATCTCTATCCGACACAATGCTTTCTGGTACACCGTGTAAGTGAACAATGTTATCCACATACAGCTTTGCTAACCTTTCCAGTGTATACTGAGGTCGTATAGGTATGAAGCGAGCTGTCTTTGTCAACCGGTCTACAATCACCCAAACTGCGTCAACTACTCGAGGAGTCAATGGTAGTCCTGTGACGAAGTCCATTGTGATGCAGTCCCATTTCCATGCTGGTTCCGGTAATGGTTGTAACAGTCCTGCGGGTCTTTGTCGTTCCGCCTTTACCCTTGACAATTTAAGCATTGAGACACGAACTTGGCTACATCTGCCTTCATTCCCCTCCACCAATACAGTTTCTTTAGATCATGATACATTTTTGTGCTTCCAGGATGTATCGAGTAGATGGTGGTATGGGTTTCCTTCATCAGTTGGTGTCTAATATCCATATTTTCTATTTCAGGTACACATATTCTCCCTTTATATTTCAGTACCTTCTCATCATCCAAGGTGAACTCAGGGTTAGTCCTACCTTTCTCAATATCTTCTTGTGCCGTTCTCAGATAAGGATATGCTTTGATAGCTGTCTTCACTTCATCCACTATATCCGGTATAATCTTTAATGCTGCGAACATATTTGAAAATCGATGAATAAACCCTTGGCTAGTTGATTCATCCGTTGTATCTATCACATATTGTTCGTTGCCGTGATTAAACACCATTCCGTTGGTACACATTGCAGCAGTCGTGCTAACTTCTCCTTGAGATTTTATCATTGCTTTTCTGCTCAATGCATCCGCTACCACGTTCGCTTTTCCCGGATGATACTGGATATCACAATCATAGTCTTTCAATAGTTCCAACCATCTTCTTTGTCTCATATTCAACTCCTTCTAATTAAATAGATAAGTAAGACTTTTATGGTCCGACTTAATCTGAAATTTCTCTCCGTATAGGTAGTGTCTCCATATCTTGACAGCATGTACTACTGCCGCTAACTCCAAATCATGAGTGGGGTAATTTTTCTCATGTACCTTCAAACTGTCTCGAGGCATACGCAACTACTTTCTCTCCTTGCATAAGCACACATCCTAGTCCCAATCCCGATGCATCGGTGTATACGGTAAATGTCTGTCCGGACAGGGAATGGTCAAAATTGGGGCGGATACCAATCTGGTCTTCGGTGTTTGAAAACTCTTTTCACACTTATCCGTCCATACAAATTTTTCTCCTTTCTTGGTCAAACGGTGAGAGGTACGGCAATCCGAGAATAGTCTTCTACGAATCTCCGATAATATCCAGCTAGACCCCGGAAAACTTTTAATTTTCTGAAACACTCTTTGGTGCTTCCCACTTTACGATAACCTCGACCTTCTTGGGGTCCACTTTGATTCCTTCGGCGGATACTACATGGCCTAGAAAGACGTCTTCACTTAGCCAAAACTCACACTTCGAAAATTTGGCGTATAACTTCTCTTTCCTTAAACGCTGTAGGGCTGCGTTTAGGTTCTTGACATGGGTTTCCTTGTCTCTGGAGTATACCAATATGTCATCAATAAATACTATAACCGACGTATCCAACATATCGTGGAAAATCTGGTTCATAAGTTCCATGAATCTTGCCGGTGCATTAGTTAATCTGGAGGACATCACTAAGAACTCATAATGTCCGTATCTTGCCCTGAAAGCTGTCTTCGGAATGTCACCTTCTTTAATCTTCAGTCGATGATAGCCTGATCGAAGATCGATCTTTGAAAATACCTTCGCTCCTTGTAACTGATCGAACAAGTCATCGATCCTGGGTAGTGGGTATCGATTCTTGATTGTCAGCTTATTCAACTCTCGATAGTCGATACATAATCGAACACTACCATCCTTCTTCTTTAGGAACAACACCGGTGCTCCCCATGGAGATATACTGGGTCTAATATAACCTTATCTAGCAGTTCTTGTAATTGCACTTTTAATTCCTTCAATTCAGTAGGAGCCATTCTATAAGGTGCTTTTGATACCGGTGTGGCTCCAGGTATCAGGTCTATTACAAACTCCGTAGCCCGGTCGGGTGGTAATCCGGGTAGTTCCTCCGAAAATACATCAGGAAAATCTCGCACGACGTCAATATCTTCCATTAGTAGCACGTCCTTGGTTAGGTCGACCACTGATACTAGATATCCGACGGCTCCATTTTCAAGGCACTTCTTAGCCTTTAATGCTGAGAGTATGAGCTTGCGTCTTCTGGGTAGTTTGGTTCCCGAGAAACTAAATTCTGCTCCTTCTTTGTCTTTGAACGTTAGCTTCTTTTCAGCGCATAATAGGTTTGCTGAATGCCGAGCTAACCAGTCCATTCCCAAGATGACATCAAAGTCTGCCATCTCAAGTCTAATTAGGTTACGTCCAAATTCCATCCATTTAGCAATCTCAAAATAGATTCTCCATTACTTCATCTGAGGTTCATTGGCTATAGCATTTAGTCTGAATCCAATCATCTTTCTTCCAATAATTCCATTATC
The DNA here is from genome assembly GCA_028583415.1 of Protea cynaroides. Taxonomy (NCBI): domain Eukaryota; kingdom Viridiplantae; phylum Streptophyta; class Magnoliopsida; order Proteales; family Proteaceae; genus Protea; species Protea cynaroides. Next base: position 39,975,457 of record CM053274.1, on the reverse strand, counting down.
ACTACACATATTTATCAACCATGATCAGGGAGTGTATAATTCAGAATGTTTGTCCAAAACAATTCATTTCCTTCTTTCAATTATCATAATGACAACCACTTACTTTATCTAGCGAATCTAGGTTTTAAGGATCAGGAGTAAATCTGTGGTAATCCAATTGGCATCAAAAGATCATTAGGTTGCACGGTGGTCTAAATACATGGAAATAGAGGTTCTACAGCTCTTAACCTCATGGTTACCGGTTTTATCGAGTATATAATGCCATTGATCAAGGCACTATAAGAATAAATCTGGAGAAGATTTCATACATCAGTATATCAGGTATAAATCTGGAGAAAATTTTCGTACATCAATAAATCAGGTATAAATCAGTAGATGTACGCTCAACATGATTAAGCATTTAACTGTTCATTCAGTTCGTATCTCTGTTCATGTTGTCAATCATGAGAATGGTGCAGATTGGTATAATCAGGACTAATACTAAAGAAACAATATCTGTAACTCCAATTGACAGGTTAAATCAAGAAGGTATCCTGTCAAGACACGAGAGTTTAAAATCTGGTATGTGCATCCTCTATAATCATAAGAGTAAATCAATAATGCACAGCATCCTATATAAACATATCTACTTACATGGCCATTATCCTCTTATCTCTGTTTGGATTTAGCCCGAGATCTTTTCCTTTATCTCTACAGGGGTTTTGGCATTACTAGCCATTTTCCTTCTTCCTCTGTCTTACATCGAGTTTCACATCTTGTGAGTACCACCTCGGTATTCCAACTTTCTGCTTTACAGAAGCTCCCTTCTTGCTACTGTACTATATCCTTTTATACTTGGATAACTACCCAACTTATAGATAATACCCTAAATTATTTGTTTATTAGGATAATTCTTGGTCTTCTCTTTCTCTGTGAGTGTATATATATGGTTCCACCTTTTATATGTACATTATTGTCTTGTTTAATTTCTGTCTCAACCAACACAGGTGCTTACAGTGTGTTTATATTAAAACTTTTACTTTTATCCTATCTCAGTTCACAATGGTCTTGAATGAGTGTCAGTTCGGCGCGTAAAGCCTGAGATGCTATGATACCAAGTTGTCACACCCCAATTCCACACTGTTCATAATGGTGTGATGAACCGCTAAATAACCAACGGTTCAACCAGGATCTCTAATAGACCATCCCCGCGTTATCCAAACTTTACACACACCCACAATCATAATCAGAGTAATACACAATAGCAAAAATCTCATAAATAAATGAACTAAGAACTAGAATGATATCCATAAATAATAGCAAATTATTCGATGTTTAACTGAGACATAAATATTTAAGTACCAAATACATGTCTTATAAATCCAATAAAGAAACCTATAAAACATCTAATCGAATACACACGAGTTGCACTCGCAAGAGGAGTCGTGTGTATCATCTTCAGCTCCAACGTCCATGGCTGCTACATTTCCGTATGTAGACGCGTTCATATAATCTTCGACTGTATAACCTGCATCATCAACTAAAAATATTCGACGTCAAGGGGTGAGCACACAACACGGCTCAGTGAGTAGCCAAAACAATGCAATAATACATATGCATGCAAAAAGTCAATATATATCTTTGGTCTGGTTTATAGTTTGCAATGTGCAATAGAAAGGTTGGGTGGTCAAAGGTTAACGTTTATTGACACCGCCTCTATACACAGGGTGTGGAAGCCCGCCCGAAGGTTAACGTTTATCGTCGTCCCCATCCACCCTACCATAACATTATACAACAAAGGTTAACGTTTATTGCTATATAATGCTATACCAACACGTAAGCCCCTGTTAGCGAGGGCTTGCAAACTGGGCTCACTACTAACCAATCCTAATGCCAAACAGTGTATCCAAGGCCTCACCCCAGCATCCCTCAGAATGCCCATAGAGATAGAGCTAAGGCCCCCCGGTAGAGTCAGAGACTACAAGGACCGAGACCACCTCCCCTGATACTCTACGACATAATAGTTCTGCTAAGGTAATGGCGATACGACGATGTCAATGCACAAGACTTGAGTTAGAGATAGAGCTAAAGTCTTTGAGACCCGCCAAAGGTTAACGTTTATTAACGTTCTCATCACACCTCCCCCGATACTCGCTCGCATCAAGCACATCAACCACACACATACAAGCACATGCCTATTCCTATCATCATCATCATGTTATAAACAATAAAGTAAATATGCATGAACAAGTAATAGAAATATTGGATGGCATGCTGTATGCACATTACAACATATTCGCATAGAATCAAACATAGCATAGGACTCAAGAAATAAAAAAATAGTTTATTATTAACCAATTTAGTTTGGGGTTAAGGTTCCTCACCTTAGCTTGCTAAAAGATACTTTTCCAAGCTTTAGAATCACCGTTATAACGTTATTATATTGCTAGCAAACCTAACCAAGTCGATAGAATTTAATTAGAATTAATTCAAAATTTAAAACCATTTACGTCAACTGAGGGTCGATGCTAGGGTCGATGCTAGGGTCGATGGGTCTATCGACCCTCCCTCCATTCTGAACTTCCCGAATGCTGAGGGTCGATGGTCAGAAAAACCTAGGGTCGGATGGTCTATCGACCCTCGGTGCGACCCTCGATGCACTCTGGTCCAATTTTCACTTTTAAATCCATTCTTCGTGTTTGGGGTCCTATGGCTTACTTCCTACATTTATTCAACAGTCATTCCATGGTCTAGAACCATGTATAATCCATCTAAATAGTTATCGTGCATCATCCTATGGTTTTCCATGAAAACCTAACCATGGATGGATGGTTTGGGTTTCTCCGAAATCCTACACTCAACCATATCTAATCTAAGGTCTGTAGAAACTCATGGGATTAGTATCCATACCTGAGAAGATTACTTTTCTCTGGAATTTCTTCTCCTTTTTGTTAAGTCTTCCTCCTCGTCTCCTTTCTTCCTCTCTTCCTTCTTCTCTCTTTCTCTCAATTCAATTAGGGTTGTGAAAGGAGTGAAAGTGGCTTAGGGACGTCCTTTAAATAGACTAGGAACATCCTAAATAAGTCCCATTGAGATTTGGAAAGAATCCCAATCGAAAATTAGGAAATTTCCTAATTTCCATATTCGTCAGAAACTGAGGGTCAATGATCCCGTCGACCCTAGGGTCTTAAGCTGTCCGACCCTCCCTTCAAATCTGAGGGTCTGACATTCTGTTTTGGGAGGTCCGACCCTACTTGGTTGGGTATGCGACCCTTCCCTAAAATTAAGTATTTTTGGGTCGATTTTATACCTGGGATCTCGATCTCCATCACGCCCTTGGTCCACTTGACTCGACCATGATGGGTAAACCTGGTTCAAGGTGGTAAAACTGGGTTAGTTTGACACGGGTCTTACAACGGGAACGTATCGGCGATGGAAGTGGAAGAGGAAGTGGATACACATGACTCCTCTTGCGAGTGCAACTCATGTGTATTCGATTAGATATTTTTTTCTAGTTTTCTTTATTTGGATTTATTAAGGACATGTATTTGATATTTATTTATGTCTCAGTTGATATAGAATAATTTGCTATTTAAATATTAATATCACAGTAGATTCTCAGTTCATTTTATTATAAGACTTCTGCTATTGTGTATTTACTCTGATTATGAATATGAATGTATGGGGTTTAGATAAAATGGATATAGCCTACTCGAGATCCTAGTTGAACCGTTGGTTTGTTAGCGGTTCATCACACCATTCTGAATAGAGCGGAATTGGGGTGTGACAAATTGGTATCAGAGCATCTCAGGCCTTGTTCCCTGAACTAGCATACATTCATGACAAATTATGAACTAAGATAGGATAAAAGTAAAAACAGTAATACTAACACATTATAAGCACAAGTGATGTTTCAGACCAAACTTAAAAGAGAATAATGCATCTATTAAAGGAAGAACAAATTAAATACAATGTGAAAGAAACAAAAGTATATACATAGCTAAAACAGAGTACAGTCCACAACCCAGACAGTTACTCTGTAGTACAAAGAAAGAGAAAAGATATAATCATGAAGCTGGAGGTGAAGGAGGAGGCGGCGCCTCACGATCTCTGTCATAGTCCTCAGCGTAGACTCTAGTCAATCAGGCTATTTGAGTCTGGGTCGTCTGCAGACTAGCTGTAAGATCGGCTACCCTCTGATCAGTCGCATGCTGAACCTCTATGAGCTCTCCCATCCGCGTGTCTGATATGCGCTGGGCGGCTAATAGCTCATCCACTCTCACATGCTGAGCGTCTAGTAACTCCTCCATCCTCAGATCAAATCTACGCTGAGCCACTCTGATCTCATGCAACATATCCATCATATCAGAAGGTGGGTGTGAAGGACCAGCCGCATGAGAAGGACCAGCCTCATGAGAAGGACCAGCCGCATATGAAGTACCAGCTCCAGCCGCATGCGTAGGTGAAGGCAGTGGTATCGAGTCTACATCCATGTACATGCGGTCGTCGTCATCAGCAGGCTCTGCACGAACTCCAACAGCGGCGGCAGCGGCCTCAGCGTCAGCTATCTCTACACGATTGTGAGGGCGCACCATCTCGTTCCTCTCCTTATCACTGACCTGGGCATCCCGTAGGCCCATCTTGCAAATAGCCTCCCAATCTAGAGGCGACGAGAAGGTTTTCTCCTGAATCTTCTCATCCACTAAATCAACCCCCAGGCGGGTAAGCAGCATAGTGATCATACGCCCGTACGGAAGGTTGCCAGTGTGACTGGGCAATGTAGCAGTGATCATAGTACGCATGATGATGTACGGCAGGCAAACGGGCTGTCTAGTACAATGCTGTACAACAGGTACTGGGTCAGCTGGGAAACCCTCTCGTAATGGCCACTCTGCGGAATCAGATTATGCTGGATAATCTTGCAAAATACTCGTGGAGCTGGACGCATATAGCATGCCCTCATCTGCCAGCGATCAGGTCGTAGAAGCTGATTATCGATCTCAGCCCTCATCTCTGTGGAGGAGAACTGGTGCTCTCCAGGAGCACAGTAAACCGTGGGGCCATCATAGGAAATGCCCAGTAGGTCGGCCAGCTGTTGATAATCAAACGAGATGTTTACCCCTTTGACGTAACTCGTGATGCGCAACTCCTGACCCCTTTCGACATCATTGTAATCCCCACCACCTGGAGGTTACAATAAAACTGTCGCACCAAATCCGGGCGGGTGCAAGCGTCGTAAGTGATGACAAGGAGCCATCCCATATCACCAAACGCCCTCTCTACATTGAACAGGGCCAACTCAGCCAAGTTCACCATACGACCACCCTCCACTTTCTTGCAAGCGAAGTGGGCATACTGTGCCTCGGCTTCGTTGGAACGGAAACGAAGAGGATCACGAACTCTAGGTACTTTGGTACGAGCCATGATATCTGCAAATAAGAAAGAAAAACAGACAGTACGTTAGTAGGGTAGAAAAGCCAAAATTTTGACATTATAACGACGTAGGTTGGCCAGAAGCCTCACTTGTCACCCATACACGTGGGTAGGAGGACTTACGTAGGTTCTAACATATCCTACAACACTCACACAGTAGGAAATTCTGACTAATGGGATCCAATTTGAAGAAATTGCGAGAAATCAAAAATTTCGACTAATTAGGGCAAAATGAGTAAAATTCAAGTTTCTCAATAACCAACCGATGAAACTCAAAAATTTTTGAGGGCTTTCGTTTCTCAAGACACCAATAACAAAAGCCCCCAATAAAAATCAAATTTTTACGGTAGAAAAAAGTTTAATTTGAAAAATACAAGTTAAATGGGCAAAAACCTGGAAATGGAAACCTAAAAATAGGTAAAAATGAGAAAACATACCTGTAGGAGTGATGTGGACTTCGAAACACGGAACCGAAATGATCAATACAACGGAGTGGCACTGTAGCAACTCAGAGGTGGGAGACGAGTCGAAACGGGGAAGAAATGATGGGAAATGAACCTAGAATCGGATCTTAAAAGTCTGATTTTTGGTCTGGGGGTCGGACAATTCGACCAGGATCATTGACCCCCATACCGACCCCCATATCGACCCCCAGCTCTCGGGAATCTGACAGAAAACTAGGGGTCGAACCTGGGGGTCGGACACCCATCGACCCCCATATCGACCCCCAGCTCTCGGGAAGAACAGGTTATTCCCAGGGTCGAATACTGTGTGAGTTTTTGACATATCATCGACCCCCACCATCGACCTTGCATAGAAAAGACAATAATTTTCATACAATGAGCTGAAAATTTTGAAATTTTACATCGGTTAGCGTGCTTACATGAAGTATAAATGATTGTCTCATGTATTTTGATGATTTTTAGGCACCACCATTCTCAGAAGAAATTATGTCTGGACGTAAAGTAACCAGGCAAAGCCGAAATGCAGTTCCACCACCACCACCTGTGGAGGAGACTAGTCAGGAAAACATATATGCACCAGAAAACCCAAGTCAGGAAAATCCTACAAACTTGCCACCTCCACCACCGGAGTTAGCAACCATGGTGATGAACTTAGCACAGCAGCTGCAACAAATGCAACATGCACAGGCTCAAATGCAAGTTGCGATGAGGATTATGTTCCAGGCCGCACATGCTACACCCATGCAGACTGGACAAGCCAGTGCAGCACCGGTGGGTAACCACCCAGCACCTCAAACACCTCAACCACCAGCTGCACAGATTCCAGTACCAGGTCCAGAAGCAGCTCAGGTTCATTATCAGTACCCACAACCTATGTTTGGGGCATACCCCCAAAATCAGATGCATCACTCTCGACTGGTTGAGAAATTTTTGAAGATGAAGCCCAAGGAATTTAACGATAAACCGTCTGATCCGTTATGGCCAGCACACTGGATCGACGAGAGAGAAACTTTCTTATGATGACTATTACAGAAGAAGAAAAGGTATTATGTGCCACCTTCATGCTAAAAGGAGATGCACATCATTGGTGGAAATCTACTAGGGCCTATCTATTGACCAAGCACGCCCTATTGACTTGGGCTATTTATAAAGAAGCTTTCTTTGAGAAGTATTTTCCCCGAAGCTTCAGAGATTCTATGGAGAAGGAGTTCCTGAGTTTATATCAGGGCCAGATGTCCGTGAATGCATATCAACAGCGTTATGAGGAGCTGTTTTTCTTTGCACCACTTAGTATGCAAGAAGAGACACTAAGACCCGTAGGTTTGTCACGGGACTTAGAGGAAGCATCAGAGAGCACGTTCTGGGTTTGGAAAAGAAGATATATAATGAAGCTGTCCAAATTGCTCGAGTTATAGAATTGAGCCAGAAGAAAAGTTACTTTACACAGAACAGAGGCATAAAAAGGCCAGCCGGAATTGCTTATAACGGAGGGCACAACAAGACATTTAAACCCTTCCGTTCTCAAGGCTTTACTGCTGCATCCAAAACTACCCCGGTAACTCAACAACAACCAAATCCAAATTCTGAAGGTCCGAGATGTTATAACTGCAACCAAGTGGGACATATGATAAGGAAGTGCCCTAAGCCCAAGAAGCAATTACATCAAGGACGAGTATATGCTGTGACATCCGAGGATGCTGTCACATCACCCAATGTGGTCACAGGTATGACCAAAACCTTTTAATTTGTATTACATTGTATGAGCATGTAAACTAAGTTAAATAAATCACAGGTATCATACCTATAAATGGCCTACCCGCCAGAGTACTCTTTGATTCAGGAGCTACTCATTCCTTTATATCTGTGTCGTTTGGAAAGAAGCTGAACTTACCCATCAAAATATTGGACTACAAACTACTCGTACGGTCACCGATGGGGTTAGAAGTGGAATTAGAGAAAGGTTATGGGCCATGTCCAGTTCTCATTGGCAAGAAAACCTTAGATGCAACCTTGATCCAACTTGGGATGGCAGACTTTGATGTCATATTGGGAATGGACTGGTTAGCTCGGCATTCTGCGAACCTATTATGCGCCGAAAAGAAGCTAACATTTAAAGACAAAGAAGGAGCAGAATTCAGTTTTGCGGGAACTAAACTTCCCCATAAACGCAAGCTCATACTCTCAGCACTAAAGGCTAAGAAGTGCCTTAAGAAGGGGGCAGTCGGGTATCTAGTATCAGTGGTTGACTTAACCAAGGAAGCACCACGAATGGAAGATATTGATGTCATGCGGGACTATCCCGATGTATTTTCGGAGGAACTACCAGGATTACCACCCGATAGAGCCACAGAGTTTGTGCTAGACCTTATACCTGGAGCCGCACCAGTATCAAAAGTACCTTATAGAATGGCTCCTACTGAACTGAAGGAATTGAAAGTGCAACTATGGGAACTGCTGGACAAGGGTTATATTCGACCCAGTATATCACCATGGGGAGCGCCAGTATTGTTCGTAAAGAAGAAGGACGGTAGTGTTCGATATGTATTGACTATCGGGAGTTGAACAAGCTGACAATCAAGAATCGATATCCACTACCTAGGATCGATGACTTGTTCGATCAGTTGCAAGGGGCAAAAGTATTTTCTAAGATCGATCTTCGGTCAGACTACCATCAGTTGAAGATTAAAGAGGGTGATATTCCTAAGACAGCTTTCAGGACCAGATATGGACATTACGAATTCTTGGTCATGTCTTTTGGATTAACAAACGCACCAGCAACTTTCATGGAACTTATGAACCGGGTTTTCTACGATATGTTGGATACATCGGTTATTGTATTTATTGATGATATATTGGTATATTCCAAGGACAAAGAAACCCATATTAAGAACCTAAACGCCGTCCTACAGCGTTTAAGGAAAGAGAAGCTATATCCAAATTTACCAAGTGTGAGTTTTGGCTAAGTGAAGTCGCCTTCTATGGCCATGTAGTATCCGCTGAAGGAATCAAAGTGGACCCCAGCAAGATCGAGGCTAATGTAAAGTGGGAAGCACCAAAGAGCGTCTGCAGAAATTAGAAGTTTTCTGGGTCTCGCTGGTTATTATCGGAGATTTGTGGAAGACTATTCCTAGATTGCCGTACCTCTCACCAGTTTGACTAAGAAAGGTGAAAAGTTTGTGTGGACGGATAAATGTGAGAAGAGCTTCTAGACATGGAAGACCAGATTGATATCCGCTCCGATTTTGACTATTCCTGTCCCAGGACAGCCATTTACCCTATACACTGATGCGTCAGGACTGGGATTAGGATGTGTGCTTATGCAAGGAGAACAAGTAATTGCTTATGCCTCAAGACAGCTGAAGACACATGAGAAAAACTATCCCACTCATGATTTGGAGTTAGCAGCAGTTGTACATGCTGTCAAGATATGGAGACATTACATATACGGAGAGAAGTTCCAGATTAAGTCGGACCATAAAAGTCTTACTTATTTATTTATTCAGAAGGAGTTGAATATGAGACAAAGAAGATGGCTGGAACTATTGAAAGACTATGATTGTGATATCCAGTATCATCCGGGGAAAGCTAATGTAGTAGCGGATGCATTGAGAAGAAAGGCAATGATAAAATCTCAAGGAGAGGTTAGCACAACTGCAGTAATGTGTACTACCAGAATGTATTCAATCACGGCAACGAGCAGTATGTGATAGATACGGCGGATGGATCAGCCAACCAAGGGTTTATTCATCGGTTTTCAAATATGTTCGCTGCATTAAAGATTATATCGAATATAATTAATGAAGTGAAGACAGCTATCAAATCAGACCCTTATCTGAGAACGGTGCAAGAAGACATAAAAAAAGGTAGAACTAACCCTGAGTTCACCTTGGACGAAGAGAAGGTACTGAAGTACAAAGGAAAGATATGTGTACCCGAAACAGAAAGTGTGGACATTAGACACCGACTGATGAAAGAAGCCCATACCACCATCTATTCGAAGTACAAAATGTATCATGATCTAAAGAAATTATATTGGTGGAGAGGGATGAAAGCTGATGTAGCTAAGTTCGTGTCTCAATGCCTAAATTGTCAGAAAGTAAAGGTTGAACGACAAAGACCCACAGGACTATTACAACCGTTATCGAAACCAGCATGGAAATGGGACTGCATCACTATGGACTTTGTCACAGGATTACCACTGACTCCTCGAGTGGTTGACGCAGTTTGGGTGATTGTAGACTGTCTGACTAAGACAACTCGCTTTATACCGATATGACCTCAGTATACACTGGAAAGGTTAGCAAAGCTGTATGTGGATAATATTGTTCGATTACACGGTGTACCAGAGAGCATTATGTCTGATAGAGATCCACGATTCACTTCCAAGTTTTAGGAAGGATTGCAAAAGGCTATGGGTACAACATTGAAGTTTAGTACTGCATTCTATCCACAGACAGATGGACAGTCAGAGCGTACAATCCAGATTCTAGAAGATATGATACGAGCATGTGTAATTGATTTCAAAGGATCATGGGATGAAAAGTTACCACTGATCGAGTTCGCTAATAACAATAGCTATCAGGCTACTATACAGATGTCACCCTATGAAGCACTGTATGGTAGAAAGTGTCGAACTCCTTTATTTTGGAATGAAGCTGGAGAACGTAGTATTGTTGGGCCGAAATTTATTGAAGAGACTTGTCGAGTGGTCGACATTATCAAGGAAAGGGTAAGAACAACTCAGAACTGTCAGAAGAAATATGCAGATACTCGACGCAGAGATCTTGTGTTCGCCGTGGGTGATAAAGTATTCTTGAAAGTATCGCCTATGCGAGGATTGAAACGGTTCGGACAGAAAGGGAAATTAAGTCCAAGATATGTCGGGCCATATGAGATTCTAACTAAGCGTGGGAAAGTGGCTTACCAGTTAGCACTACCACCATCTATGTCAAGTGTGCATGACGTATTTCATATTTCCCTATTGAAGAAGTATGTCAAGGATCCAACGCACGTCCTGACAGTAGATCTACCAAAATTGACTGATGAATTGAAATTTTAAGTAACACCAACTGAAATCACCAGCTGAAAGGTTCAACGACTACGCAACCGAGATATCTATTATGTTAAGGTCACTTGGAGAAGTAGAGACATGGAAGAAATTACATGGGAAGAAGAGAATGCTATGCGAAAGCAATACTCTCACTTATTTGATTCAAAAGGTACGTAAAATTTTGAGGATGAAATTTTTATAAGTAGGGGGGAGTTGTAAGACCCGTATCAAACTAACCCGGTCTTACCACCTTGAATCAGGTTTACCCATCATGGTCGAGCCAAATGGACCAAGGGCATGAAGGAGATCGTGATCCCAGGTATCAAATCGACCCAAAAACACTTAAATTAAGGGGAGGGTCGCATACCCTGCATGGGAGGGTCAGACCCCCCAAGACAGAAAGTCAGACCCCCTGTTTTACAGAGGGGGTTGGACACTTTAGGATTTAGGGGTCGACGGGATCATCGACCCCCTCATCGACCCCCAGTTGCCGCCAGAAACTGAAATTAGGAATGTTTCCTAATTTCGGTTGGACTCTTTCTAAATCTCAATGGGACTTATTTTAAGAGTTTCTAATCGATAAATAGGACGTTCCTAAGCCTCTTTCACTCCTTTTACAACCCTAATTAAATTGAGAGAAAGAGAAGAGAAGGAAGAGAAGAAGAAGAGAAGCAAGGAAGAGAAGAAAGCAAAAAGGAGAAGAGTTGCAGAGAAGGAGTATTCTTCTCAGGTATGGATACTAATTCCATGAGTTTCTACAGACCTTAGGTTAGCTAATGAAGAGAGTATGATCCCGGAGAGTCCCAAACCATCAACCCATGGTTAGGTTTTCATGGAAAACCATGGGGGAATTCATGAAAGCTATATAGGTGAATGATTCATGATTTTAGGCCATAGAATATGTGTAGAATGGACTTTAGGAGCAAGCCATAGGACCCCAAACACGAAGAATGGACAGAAAGGAAGAAAATTGACCAAAACCCACAGGGGGTCGCGCAGGGGGTCGATGGCCAATCGACCCTACCAGACCCTGAGCATCGACCCCCAGTGTTCGGGAAGTCTAGAATAGGGGGGTTGCACCAGGGGTTGATCATGACTCCGACCCTATCTCCGACCCCCAGTTAACAGCATGGTTTTTAAATTCAGAATTAATTCTAATTAAATTCTATCGACTTTGTTAGGTCTTCTAGCAATATAATAACATTATAAAGGTGATTCTAAAGCTTGGAAGATGATCTATTAACAAGCTAAGGTGAGGGAACAAGACCTAAATTAACTGGTTAATAATAAACTGTTTTGTTTCTTGAGTCAAATGCCATATTGATTCTGTGTGTGTATGCTTGTATGTGCATTCAACATGTCATCCAATATTTCTATTAATTGTTCATGCATATTTACTTTATTGTTTATAACATGATGATGGTGATGATGATAGAAATAGGCATGTGAATGTTTGTGTTTGGCCAGTGTATATGGTGCGGGTAGGGATGGTAACAACCGGTACAGCCATGACCGTTCTTCATGGGGGGTATATTGTGCCATGGCCTACTCAAGTCATGTCCACTGATGTCGTCGTATCGCCATTACCTTAGCAGAACTGTTATTTCGTAGAGCATCAAGGGAGGTGGTCTCTGTCCTTGTAGTCTCTGACTCTACTGGGGGGCCTTAGCTCTATCTCTATGGATGTTCTGAGGGATGCTGGGGTGAGGCCTTGGATACACTGTTTGGCATTAAGATTGGTTAGTTGTGAGCCCAATTTGCAACCCTAGCCAGCAGGGGTTTATTTATTGGTATGGTATCAACCGATACAGCCATGCCATTTTCATGGGGTGTATATTGTGCCATTCTGGGTGCTGTAGGCGACAGTGCCGTATTCATTGGGCGTATCCACACACTTGTGTATAGAGGTGCGGCGGCCACCTATCCTTTCTATAGCACAGTGCAAAATATAAACCAGACCAAAGATATAATTTGACTGTATGCATATGTATTGTTGCATTGTTTTGTTTGCTTACTGAGCCGTGATGTGTGCTCACCCTTTCGACGTCGAAAATTTTTAGTTGATGATGTAGGTATGACTGTTGAAGATTATGTAAATGCTCAGTGTACGGGAACGTGGCGGCGATGGAAGTGGAAGAGGAAGTGGATACACATGACTCCTCTTGCGAGTGCTACTCATGTGTATTCGATTAGATATTTTTCTAGTTTTCTTTATTTGGATTTATTAAGGACATGTATTTGATATTTATTTATGTCTCAGTTGATACAGAATAATTTGCTATTTAAATATTAATATCACAGTAGATTCTCAGTTCATTTTATTATAAGACTTCCACTATTGTGTAATTACTCTGATTATGAATATGGATGTATGGGGTTTAGATAAAATGGATATAGTCTACTCGAGATCCTGGTTGAACCGTTGGTTTGTTAGTGGTTCATCACACCATTATGAATAGAGCAGAATTGGGGTGTGACAGAGGCAGCTTGCAAAGCCAGTACCTCCGAGATGTGCGTATACTCGGCATTCTTCGAGTCCGAGTTTAAAATCCCTATTCCCAAAGAGGCCGTGTAGATCTTAAAGTTCTACGGTCTAGTCCCAGCCTAACTCCACGCAAATTCTTGGACATCCATTCTGGCATTCTTGGTGATGCTTTGCCGACTTGGTAAGATGGCATTAGTAGAGTTGTTTCGGAGTTTGTTCCTTCTCAGCAAGGATGATCCAAGAAGTCCGATGACGACTGGCTGGTACTTTTTGATGGCTCTTTCGAGGGCCTTGAAGATAGCCGTAATGCGGAACAAGGTTCACCACTGGTCAAAGAAATTTTTCTTTGTCAAGCGGCGAGAAGGGAGGCCCATGCCACTTTCGAACATGTGGTGACTTCCAAAAGTCACCGCATTGAATTACTCTCTGGATCTAGAGGACGAAGAGCAGGAGAGATATATATGATTAAAAACTATGCTCCTATCTCCTTTTCCAAACTCCCCCATGATGAGGTAGAGTGCCCCGGCAACTTCGGAAAAGGGGAGGACCGGTACGTCGAAGATGAACCTGCAAGGGTTGGAGGTGCAAGTACATCTCGAACCAAAGTGCGACTTGTATTTTTATCTCTGTAACTAACATACTTTGTTGTCTGATTTTGTAGTGAGGGAAGCAAGTTAGATCCCGTGGCTGTTGCCAGCATGCTCGCAAGGCAAAAGGCAGAAAAAGATTGATGAACAACACCGGTAAGGGCTCCGAAAAGAAAGTGCGGGTTACTAAGACCATTGTAGCGAGGTCTACCCAACAAGGACGAGTCGCAGAGGCTTCAATGGGAGCGCAGGGGAGTTCAAAGTCACCATCTCCTCCCATAGTTCTTGAAAGGGTTGACCCTACGGGAGATTTCCCTACGGAGGACTCGAACGAGATTGTGGAAATTCCTTCACCCCCATCTTGCCACCAAGAGGGCACAATTATGCCCGAGAGCTCACAAGAAGCGACATGGATGGCCTCGAGGTCCCCATTAAGGATACCTTCGGATTTTCCCTCTAACAGTGGGTGAGGAGATGATCGTGAGACCATCCCAGACCCATCTTCGGGGCAAGATGGGGAGTCACTGGTATCTCGATGGTCTTTACCGGTGAGGCTTTTGTGAGTCCATCTGCACAGATCCACCGCACAAAATTGGGCCACATTTCGAGAGCGGGAACTCAGCCCAAGCGAGTTTCATTGGCCAAACTGAAACATCCGAAGCTCGGCCAACGCATTGAAGCCTATTGTAGCCCTCCAGTTGGTGGAGGGAATCTATCTTCCCACCACTGTTGAGTTTTTCAAGGGGGTGGAGACCCCAGAAGTCTTTCGATTGATGGAGACGGACACGGTGCGGGTAAATGTTGATTTTTTAAAACCTCACTTTTCATTTTTATCTTTTCAGAATGTTGCTAACATTTTTGGTGTCTTTTCCATTGGCAGAAGGTCCATCTTTTGATAGAACTTTAAAGATGCGAGGGTATCATTGGTGGGGATATCCATCAGTTGGCTCTTGAGAGGAATGTTGTGTTGGAATGCACTCGGGTGGCCGAGCACACTAGAGCTGGTGCCATTGAAGCAAGGTGTCTATTCTCTGAGGAGAATGAATCTTTGAGAAAGGTACGGGATGACCTCAAAAGAGAGCTGAAGGACACCCGATACCGGGCTGCTAGTGAAAAGAGGCGTCTGGAGGATGCCCTCAACTCGGAAAAGGCCAGAGTGAATAACCTGGAGTCTTCGGCAACAATGAAAAAGACAAGGGAAGACGAAGAGAAAAAAAGTGCTGATATGAAGGCAAGAGGGCTGATGAGGTGGGGTCTCAGCTAGCGATTGAGAAGAAAAAGAGCGAAGACCTAGAGACGACTTTGGAAAAGCTTCGTGTCGAGTTGGAGGAGGTGAAGGCCAGCATCCCGGGGTTGGTCGACACAGTTGTTAACAACTTAGAAATATATGTTGCCGAGGACCCTGAGATAAAGGACTTTCGTCTTCACTTCTATGCCAAGCACTACTTCGATGGGGTGCGGAACCTCAGTCAATTCGTACGTGAGAAGCTCTTGCCAGATGCTGACTTCTCAAGTTATTCCCTCCCTCTGGACAAGCCTGATGATGAAGGGGAGGCTACGAAAGAGGGTTCCTCAGAAGGTGATGAAGAGGAGGTAGAAGGATAAGGTGAAGAAGCCGCTCATGGTGTAGCCACTGGGGAGGAGCCTATGCCTGATGAAGCTGACAGGGAGGAGGTGGTTCCTGAAGGGAGAGATGACGTGGATGACCCTATTGGGGGAGAAATGGGCAAGTTAGATGTCAACCTGTGAGATGGCTCCCCTACAGGGAATGTGTCACCTCTGATCACCATCCTGCCGCATGGACAAGTTCCCTTACTTGCCCTGCCAGAATCAGTTGCCCAGCCAGACCAGACAATTCAGGTGGAGCAGCAAAATCCCTAAATCTCTTTCTTTTTCTGTATCTGTCTTCTTTTCGGTTCTTTTTTTTGTAGGCTTGAGATGTAAATGTATTTTTCCTTTTATCCTTGTATTGAGATGAAGAATTTTCAATATAAAGTATCTGTTTGTATTTTTTACGCGTGCTGCATAGGCCTTTATTTTTTGTGTTCATCTTCCAATGCGACTTGATGGCCTATTTTTCTTTTCGTCTTAGGTTTATGGTAGGGGAAACCTCTCCTCGCTTAAATTGTTGTGTATTTGTGATTGCCCTGCTCCAAGACATATCCTTGATACCCGTCTTCCTAACATCTCAATAGAGTGAGACAGGCTTGCCGCGCGTGTAATGAAATAGGAAGAAGAGCTTAACTTCTTCCGTATTGAGCGTATTTCCTATAATGCTGTATATGATAGGGGGAGTGAAGCTTTGAACGAAACTTAGAGGTGGCAAGAGGAGTCTTGGAGGAAGGACATTCACATGCTGTGAGGCAGGTTAGCTCGATCGGACGGCCAGTATACAGTGATTCGTAACCTACATGTAGAGAGTTGCAAAGAGCTTGTCCAGTTGAGAGGAGAAGTAGCTGAGTTGAAAGGGAAAGGTGCTACGGATCATTGTCTACAGGTCTCTATTGAGCAAAGATTGGATCGTCTGGCAGAGAAACTCACCAAGGTAGAGGAAATGCTTGCCGAGTAATGGGTTACAAAAAGGGCAAGAAAAAGTATTACCGAAAACCTTTTCCTTGATACAAGTGATCTATAAAACCATGTCACAGCAAAGTGCGAGTGGTAGATATCAAACGGAGTTGGAGGCAAAGAGACTACTTGAGAATGTTAAGAGGTTGAGGGAGCTTGCGCCTAAGTTGACACTGAGCTCTTTTGTATAAACCATTTTTTTTTGTAATTGTGTATAGTCCTATTTTGTGCCCCCGAGTTCTTAGCAGTTGGAATTTGTCCACTGTTAAGAGGTGTTTGTCTCAATGTATGTGTTGAAGGGACTAAATATAGTGGTGTGTGAGTTCTTCCAGTTTTTACTTAAAGTATGAACTTGAGTGTTTTTCCCACTTTGAGAGTTCAAAAGTAGTTGCATAGTGCATGCATTAGGATTTATGTAATGATGTCTCTGGTTGTTAAAGCCGATTTTGCTCGTCTAGGGCATTGTTGGCAACTTGGTTATTTTCATGGACATATGGGCCAAGAAAGCGAGTTGTCTAGGATTGTGTCAAGTCATGCTGTGTGTACCTTGTGGTTAATTTGTAGGTTTGCTCGCCTAAGTATTCCACAAGTTAACATGTGTCTACTTTCGTCGAGATGTTACATTAGATCTAGTTAGGCAAAAAAATTTGTAATGCAAAGACAATTCATTAAAAATGAGTAAAGTCGATTACATTATTGATATAATTTCTATAAGTTCTTGGAGTACCAGGGCTTCTTGATGTATTTTTCTTTCATTGTCTCAAGATAATAAGTACCTGGCCTCGTTATATGGACTATTCTATATGGTCCCTCCCAGGTTGGCATTAATTTGCCTTGCTGCTTGGGTTTTGAGACTGCGGTGCGGCAGAGCACTAAATTGCCGACCTTAAAATTCTAAACTTGAACACGTGAATTGTAATACCTAGCCACCCTTTGTTGGTAAGCTAGTATTTTAAGTCGCGCATTATCGCGAGTTTCTTCTACCAAATCTAGGTTAGCTCTTAGGTTTTCTTCGTTTTTCATCTTGTCATAGTTGACAATTCTGATTGTAGGATGAGTTGCTTCAACTGGTATGACTGCCTTTGCCCCATACACTAACATAAAAGGTGTTTATCTGATTGGAGTTCTACTCGTCATCCTGTAAGACCACAACACGCTTGGCAACTCATCTATTTATTTTCCCTTGGCTAGCCTAAGTCATCGTGCGATGCCACGAGATATGGTCTTGTTAGTTGCTTCAACTTGACTGGCGGACTCTGGGTGGTAGACTACTGTGAAACACTGCTAGATGTTAAAACCTTTGAGGAAATTTTTGTATAGTTGGCTGTCAAACTGTGGTCCATTATCGGTCATAATGACTTGAGGAATGCCATATCTGTAAATTATGTTGTTCCTGGTGAAAGCTTCAATTTTGGTTGTATTAATATTTACAACGGCTTCTGCTTTTGCCCATTTTGAAAAGTAATCCACCGCCATAATTGGGAATTTTTTCAATGACTTGACCCTTGGCATAGGGACAACTATGTCGATCCCCTACATTGCGAAGGACAGGGGACTAGCGACGGGTTGCAATTCATTTGCATGAAGGTGTTTGACCGTGGCATGCTTTTGACAGGTTTCGCATTTAGTGGTATATTGGGTTAGTCAGCCAACATTGTTAGCCAATAGTAGCTTTGTCGTAGAAGTCGTTGGCATAGGGTGCGGTCTCCAAGGTGACTACAGCATATCCCAGCGTAAACTTCCCACATTACTTCTTCAGCTTGTGTTGGTGTGAGACATAGTAAGATGGGACGAGTTAAAGACTTACAGTACAACCTCCCATCAAGGACAATGTATCCTCAAAATTTTTCTTGAACTCGTCGTCTTTCTAGTTGGTCTTCTAGTAACTTGCCAGTCTCAATATAGGTCTTAATTGGGTTTATCCAAGTCGTCTCACTGTTAACTTAGTGAACCTCCAGATTGCCACCTATGCTTGGTTTTTTTAGTATATCAATATACATTGATGAATCCAAGCCAAATAAGGCTTTTGCCATTAGGCGTGATAATGCGTCAGCTTCCGTATTATTTTCACAGTCTACATTGCTGATATGGTAGTCTTCGAACTGTGCGAGTTTTGACTTAGCTTTAGCTAGATATTCTGGCATATGTGGCTATTTAGCTTCATACTCACCATTGATTTGTCTTACAATGACTTGTGAGTCGCTGTAGATATCCAATATTCTTACCATCAGGAACTTTGCCAGTCTAAGTCCAGCCAAAAAGGCTTCATATTCGGCCGAGTTATTGGTTGCGAGGAAATTAAACCGTAGAGCGACTTGCACTCTAAAATTCTCTGGACTGGTGAGAATGACCCCAGCCCCTGAGTGCTGGTTGTTCGAAGATCCATCTACAAAAAAAGTCCAAGTCGACAAAAGTTCTGGCTTCTGCCTTTTTATTTCTACCCAACATCTTCCTCTTCTAGAGTCTTGTCGATGTTAGCGTTGTCATCTATAGAGGTTTCTAGCAGGAAGTCGGCCAACACTTGTGCTTTGCTTGTTGTTTCAGTGTACTTTGCGGCAAGGTTGCTCGTGCTTCCATTTCTACTGCACGCTTCTATTCTGCAAGCCGATTCTTGATGGCTACCTTTTCCATCCGGGCAGCATCTATCCTTTCTTGCACGTCATTTCTTGATTTTCTGTTGCCTTTCCGGCCAAGATCATTTGCTATGTTGTGTTATTTGTCGGATGACTTGGTTTCTGATTCTTCCATTGGAATGTAATCTGGATCTTCCTCATCTTGCTCCATATTCAGCTCATCTTCTTCCGTAGGTGATTCGCGATCTTGGCTAGAGCTGTGTGACCTTTTTGACCCCCTACCCGGTGCGTAGGTGTTTCTTGGCTGGGTAGGTAGTCGCGGTGGCTTGAGCAATCTTGTTATCTCCGAAACTGGTTCTTTCAGGGAGTTAAATTTCTCAAGAGTGGCATATTGGGGAGTAGGTTCTGGCCAGCAAGGACATGTTCTTGTGGGGAACTGCGGCCGATAGAAGAATATCTTCTGATGTTCCTATTAGGATCGCCGTCCTAGCCTGGGACCTCCTCTATCAAATCATTGTTTTTACCAAGATTTTTTCTACCGGGATTGTTTTCTCCAGGGTGATTGTGGGTGTGTCTCACCATTATTCAGAGGATGAAAACGAAGGTTCTTAAATTCGTGTTCTTGAAAGAAACAGAGGGACCCCATGGTGGGTGCCAAACTATTGTTGTGAAATACCGACGGTCACCTGATCCTTGTTCTCCTGTGAGACAGAGAAGATTAAATGTTATCAAAGGGCGGACCGAGATGGTTCGACGTCTACTCCGACGATCAAGTCAGTATAGGGAGCTAACAGTATGGAGCTTGGCAAGAAGAAGGCAAGCTCCTATGATGTGGGGAAGAAGGTGAATTCAAGAAAGTCTAAAAGTTAGATGATGATTGTCCTTGCTTACCTTGGATTGTTGAGTGGTTATATAGAGTGTAGAGAGTCTCGGATAAGTTCTAGGCATAACCACCTAACTGTCAGGAGCGTATCTAGTAATCATGCATGATCGATCCTACGGTTGGGGTGTAACAAGTTGTCAAATCACCCTGGCTCTCCGCTTTGTCCTCCATAAGAAGATTCCCTTAAATAGCTTCTTTGCTGACGAGGCAGTTTAGGATTCTTGTAAGAGCAAGCTTGACGAGATGTGAGGCGAGTGCGAGCTGGACCATCTTTGGAAAGGTGAGTTGAGGTACAGCATGACCAAGTTGCAAGCCAGTTGTGTAACTTGTCATACTGCGTGGATGGCTGGCGGGTTCCAACCCGGCAAGAGTAGCAGGTTGGGGATAATGGTAGCCAGGGGCACGTGACACCCCCTCCATATTGTCATGTCTGGGGACACGTGTCACCTAATGATTGGTGGATTAAATATGGTATCAACACCTGCGTCTTAACCTATTATCTCATCATGAAGTTCCCTACTGAAAACGGTACATGCTTCTGCAGGGTCGATAAAAAACTCTCCCTCAAATGCTACAAGACAGATCTCGATAATAGTGATGATAAACTGTTGACACAATCAATCGAGATTGAAGACCTCTGAGATGACTTCACTCAGGAGCGAGGAACTCCTATTGAAAAGCTGGTCCACGTACCCATCTTGGAGGAGGAACCACATAAATATTTCCAAATTTGGTCCTCCTTACAAGGTGAATCAAGGGAGAATTTTATCAACTTTTTCAAGAATAACCTTGACGTATTCGCCTGGTCAGCATCTGACATGCCAGGGATACCAAAAGATCTAATGGAGCATCGACTTGTGATTGATCTTAAATTCAAGCCGGTTAATCAAAAGGAGAGAAACTTCACATCCGATCGTGAAGCTGCAATTAAAAAGGAAGTAGACTAATTGCTCGCTGCTGGTTTCATCAAAGAAGTCAAACACCCATAATGGGTTTTGAATGTAGTGATGGTGAAAAAGTCCAATGAAAAATGGCATATTTGTATTGACTACTCTGATTTGAATAAAGATTGCCCTAATGACTACTACTCTCTCCCTAAAATTAATAGGCTAATTGATGCAACACTGGATCATGAAATGTTAACTTTCATGGATGCCTACTCTGGGTATAACCAGATAAAGATGTATGAGCCAGAAGAAATCAATACGGCCTTCATCACTAGCAGTGGACTCTATTGTTACAAGGCAATGCCCTTCGGCTTCAAGAACGTGGGAGTAGCCTATCAAAGGTTAGTAAACAAATTCTTTGAGAATCAGATTGGAAGAAATATGAAAGTTTACATGGACGACTTTTTAGTGAAAAGCAAGAAGGAGACTAGCAACTTAGACGACCTTAAGGAAGCGTTTGAAGTCCTCTGTGGCCACCAGATGTGACTTAATCCCACCAAGTGTGTATTCGGAGTCGGCTCTAAAAAATTCCTGGGCTTCATGGTGTCCAATAGGGGCATTGAAGCCAACCCGACAAAGATAGATGCCATAATGAAAATGCCGACCCCCAAGAAACCAAAGTAGGTCTAAGAACTGACAGGACGAATAGCCGCCCTAGGGCGATTCATGTCCAAGTCAGTGGACAGGTGCTTACCATTCTTCAAGACTTTAAAAGGAGCCAAACACTTTGAATGGATAGAGGAATGTCAGAAGGCCTTTAATGATCTGAAAAACTTTCTGACCTCACCTCTACTCCTCGTGTACCCCGAAGTTGGAAATAAGTTACAACTTTACCTCGCTATCTCAATTGTAATAGTTAGTTCGGTTCTGATAAAGGAGGTAAACAAGGTTCAAAGGCCAGTTTATTATGTCAACAAAATACTACTCGACGCAGAGACCAAATTTAAAATGGTTGAAAAGTCAGCCCTCACTCTGGTTACTGCAACTAGGAAACTACGACCGTACTTCCAAGCCCATACCATCCTGGTGCTAATAGATAAACCCTTGAAGAAGATTCTAGCACCCCCAGATATCTCCAGATGACTTGTGAATTGGGCGATACAGCTTGGAGAGTTTGACATACAGTTTCACCTAAGGACGGCAATAAAAGCATAAGTATTAGCTGATTTCATGCTAGAAGCTACAGAAGAAGACAACGCCGACATAGAAAAGGCATTAGCGGAAGAAGATATCTGGCTGAAATAGAAGAAACAAAAAAAAATCAAACCTTCACTAGCATTGACTTTATACATGGATGGATCATCGAACAATAAGCACTTGAGAGGAGGGGAAATACTCACCAGTCCTGAAACTTTAGAGTGCAAGTCCCTCTTCGATTCGATTTTTACGCTACAAACAATGTGGTAGAGTACGAAGCCCTTTTAGCCGGACTTAGACTGGCGAAGTTCTTGATGGTGAAAAGATTAGACATTTACAATGACTCACAAGTCATGGTAAGACAAATCAAAGGGGAGTATAAATCTAAACAACCCCACATGCTAGCATATCTCGAGAAAGGAAAGTCGTAACTAGCATTGTTCAAAGAATACCAAATAAGCAATGTAGACCGAGAAAACAACATGGAAGCAGATGCTTTATCTTGGCTTTTGGTAAAAGATCTCTCCGACTTCAACAAGTCGGTGTACATTGAAGTCTTCAAGTAGAAAAGCATGGCCAAAAAAATTAGCATACAGCCAATCGATAGTGAGATGACTTGAATTGACCCTATAATGTCCTACAATGAAACCAACAAACTACCAGAAGATAGATTGGAAAGGCACCAAGTGCAAGCAAAATTTTGCCAATATATTGTCATGGATGAGAAATTATATTGTAAGTCGCTTACTCGTCCTTTTCTACTACGCCACACCAAAAAAAGCCCATGATGTAATGTGGGAAGTCCACGAAGGGATTTGCGGTAGCCATATAAGCGACCGTGCCCTCTGCCAAAAACTTTTGCGTCAAGGATATTATTGGCCGAAAATGCTGGCCGACTGCAACGAGGATGCAACGAACTGTGAAAAATGCCAAAAGCATGCCATAGTCAGCCATTTGCCCGCAAACAAACTTCAGTCCATTAGTAGCCCCCTACCATTCGCAATGTAGGGGCTAGACATTGTTGGACCGATGCCAGGGGCTAGATCCTCCAAAAGATATCTCATCGTCACAGTGGATTATTTTTCCAAATGGACTGAGGCTGAAGCTGTAGTATCAACTGAGACAGACAGGATTGAAACTTTCCTCTGGACCAATGTCATATACCGGTATGGTGTCCCAAAAATACTGGTAACAAACAATGGACCACAATTCGATGGGGAACAATTCAGAGCCTTTTGTGAAGGCTTCAACATCAAGCACAGGTTCGCAACTGTATATCATCCAGAGGTTAACAGCCAGGTGGAAGCCATGAATAAGACCATATCCCGAGGAATCACTCGACAACTCGGGACAACCAGGAAAATGATTCAATGAATTGTCGAGTGTCCTCTAGTCCTATCACACTACGATCCAGACACACACTGGGTAACACCTTTTATGCTAGTGTATGGAGTGGAAGCAGTTATACCAGGTTATACCAGCGGAGGTCACTCACCCCACTATTAGGATCTTTAATTACGATGAAATCTAGAATATTGAGGACCTGAGAGCCAACTTGGACCTACTGGAGGAAATTCATGACAATGCTCTGAACCGAACATTAGCATACCAACAGAGGATAGCCAGGTATTACAACTTGCATGTCCTAGCTAGACAATTCAAGGTCGCGACTAGGTACTTCGTCATACCGCTGTATTTAAACCTTCCCAGCAAGGTAAATTAATGCCGACCTGGGAGGGGCCATATAGAGTTGTCTGCATTACGAGGCCGGTGACCTGCTACCCTTGAAACGAGGGAAGGAAAGTATATCCAAAAACCCTGGCACTCCAAAAATTTATGGAAATTCTATCAATGACATAATGGACATGAGAAAATTTTAATGAAGTGTCTTACATCTCAATCTTTTGCTTTGTGAACTTTTGAGTAACGTCCCGATGTGAACTACTATAGTGATGACTTGTAAAATGTTTGGGCTATATACCCGTAACCACCCCACAAGTCTATTACATTGCAGCTCGCGTGATTGATGGATCAATACAACTCGCTGAAAAATGACGCACATAATACAGGGTCTAACGACTACCTATGTTGCTCAAAACCAAGTGCATGCACCATGCACCAACTATGAACTCGAGGAAACTAGAACATTCCAAAGTTCATGAAAATAAAGGCAAAAGGAAACGGAAAGCTCAGCACAAAAAAAGTCTAGATAATAAAAAAGAAGAGAAAAATTGTGCGATTATAGTCGCCAGCTACAAGACAAAATAAAAAGAAAATACTAAGATAGTTTGAAAACTCAAAAAGAAGGCGCTAGAGCATCACTCATTAGGCCCCAAAGAGGATGGCACTCCTAAATCAGAAAAATCAAAATTCGGATCCTTGGTCAAGAAAAAGTCGTGCAGTAAGTAAAATTACCGCTTGCAAGCGGCCCTATTAATTTCTTCGAGAAGGGAAGCAAACTCGTCCCCCTCGTGAATTATTGCCTTCAACTCATCGGACTTCCTGAACTGGTCCACAGAGCTGTCCATCTTGTGGAAGTGCTTTTCCAAATTAAGCTTCGCTTCTAGCACCGCGGTTTTCTCCTTCGCTGAATCATTTTCTCTATCCAAGGCTCTTAACATCCTGACCCATAGCAAGTGGATCTCATCTTTTTACTCTTTCTCTCCTTCACGATTTCAACCTTCGCACATCTTCCCTCCAGAGACTCAAACCCCATGGAAGCTCCGCTGAAATAGTTAGTAAGCTGCAGACAACAAAACTCGTAGCTAGAGACCAAACATGAAATCGAGGGTGGGTAAGAAATTAGAACACTCGCACTATACAAGGCTGAAGAAATCTCACTGTTCAACTCTTCAGGAGTCCTCTTGGAAACAACCTCCTGATCCCCCAGGAGACAGATCTCATGCAGAAGCTCCCTAGCGACTTGAGTATTCAATAAACCACAATCAGTGGTCTTCACTGACCAATTCGGGACAAAGATTTCCCCTTCAGTGAATTGGTTTGACTCCCCAAATAAAGGAGCCTAAGTTCTAGGTTCCTCGGGGCAACCCATCGGGATGTCATGGTCATTGGGAGAATTGGAGACTTCTACTGTTGCAGGCTCACTCACGACAGGTGACGACCTCCTCTTTCGCTTTGAAGAAGGACCCTGACCCAGCACCGCCTTCTCCTTCAGATGCCGGGAAGACCTAACAACCTTGCCTGAGTGCGTACACTCCCTAGTAATCTGGACTCCTGGAAGCAAAGCAGCATAAACTAAAAAGAAAAATAACGCAGTCAAAGGAATCACCAGGTGTAGCCAAGTTACCAGGTTAGGATATAGCTTCTTCATCACAATTTGTTAAGCTCTCCTCATGGGTGAAGGAATCACTCTCTTCAACTATAGGAGGTGTTTGAACCTGAAAAAATAGATGGAAATCAGGCTTTGCAAATTTAGGATGAAAAAAATGGTACTTGCATACGTGCCTTTTGGCAAGATTAAGAGAGTCAGAGTCGTCGTGGGATAAATCAGGCTTAACATTCAACTCCTTCACTTCATTATCATTGAGAAAGGTCCAAACATTGCTCACGGGGAAAGGGGACTTATCAATGCGCCCAATGAAGAGGAAATAAGTACACCAGTTTTGGAGAGATCCCCTCTGAGAACCCAAAATCTTCGAGGCATGGGACCTTGTTTTGAAAAAACACCACCCCGTGGGAGCTGGAGACTCAGAATCAGATTTTTTCTCCACATTAAGGCTGTATATCACTCTGAATAGACCAACAGATGGGATACGACTGAGCTTCTGGAAGAACAAGACGAAAGAAATCAAAAGGCACCACGAATTGGGCAGCACCTGCCCAGGTGCAAGCCGATAGTACTTCAGAATCGAAAAAACCTCATCTGGAAGAGGTAGACGGAAACCATAATTGAACATCTCTTTGAAGACGTAGATCTTGTAAGGACTTTTGATGTTGGGTGCTTCATCACTTTCAACAACCCTACATTCAAAGTCTCCAGGAATGCCAAAAGTAGAAGAGAAGAAGAACACCTCCCCTTGTTTCATAATGGAACGATAGTCACTGCAGACTAACAGCTCCCTTGAAGGGGGGCATGGACTTCCACCAGAAAGAACATTCTAAGCATGGGTACATGAAGAAGACATTCTCCAAGATAGCAAAGAATGACGAAGAAAAGAGGATTTGGGGAAGAAGACCATAAAAAGAGACTAAGGAAAGAAGAAGAATGCAGCTTTAAAAGGAAATCGATCACAAATTATCTGCCTCAGAAGAATATATAGACACTACCAAAAACGGTTCCCTCTGGATTTCAAATTATTGAAATCCGCAAACACCAATGAGAAAACAGTCACATCAAATGTCAACTGCCAAGACGGCTCCAAAAAGATGCTACTTTACCAAGGATCGTAATTTCGGTTTCGTGCCGGGTTTCGGCCAGGTCAAAAACCAAAATTTTGATGATTTCGGCCCAAATTTTGATGAAACATGGTAAAAAAAAATAGTTTCTGATCAGCAGATCGAGAGACTAAGAGAGAGAATCTGTTACAATAGAGACATGTCTATCTTGTTTGTATTTAATATTATTTTTCTCCTTTTAGTCCCATATGAACCTTTAACTCAATGGAAGGAAGAACAAAAATACAAAAAACACCCTTATAGCTTTTAGTCCCACATGGATACTTTTATAGAATTGAAAAAAAATCACAATATTATAAGAAGGAAAACTTGGTAACAAACATTTCTTTCAGTCTTTTAGTCCCACATCGATTACTTAAAAGAATTGAAAGAAGACAAAATTCTATAAAGTAGATAGCTGGGAAAGCAAAGTACACTACAGATTGGGTGGTGTAACTTACGTCACTTTTACCAAAAAGAAAAAAAAGTAACTAACATACAGTAATGGGCCTAGCTCATAAATTAAAATAGTTAAAAACTTTCTGTGGTTTGTATTTGTTCAAACCGGTTTTGTTCAAATATCGGTCGAATCAAGATTTTGGATCGAAATTCTGGCCGAAACCATAAATTGGGACCGAATTTATGTAAAAAAGGTACCGACATCATGGTTTGTTTCGGATTTGATCAAAACTGAGAGGTTTTGACCGAAATCCGAAATTTTGGCCAAATTTCTGAACTATGTACTTTACACGCAGTGTCACATCCCAATTCCGCACATTTCAGAATGGTGTGATGAACCGCTAAATAACCAACGGTTCAACCAGGATCTCAAATAGGCTATCCCCGCGTTACCTGAACCTTCATACACTCACCATCATAATCGAGTAAATACACAATAGCGGAAGTCCTATAAATAAATGAACTGAGAAATAAATGATATCCATAAATAATAGCAAATTATTCTGTGTTTAACTGAGACATAAATATTTAAGTACCAAATACATGTCTTATAAATCCAATAAAGAAACCTATAAAAATATCTAGTCAAATACACACGAGTTGCACTCGCAAGAGGAGTCGTGTGTATCATCTTCAGCTCCAGCGCCCATTGCTGCTACGTTCCCATACATAGGCGCATCATGTAATCTTCAACATGTAACCTGCATCATCAACTAAAAATATTTGACGTCGAGGGGTGAGCACACAACACGGCTCAGTGAGTAGCCAAAACAATGCAACATTACATATGAGCACATTCATTTATCTCTTTGGTCTGGTTTATAGTTTGCAATGCGCAATAGAAAGGTTCGGTGGTCAAAGGTTAACGTTTATTGACACCGCCTCTATACACAGGGTGTGGAAGTTCGCCCGAAGGTTAACGTTTATCGTCGTCCCCATCCACCCTACCATAACATTATACAACAAAGGTTAACGTTTATTGCTATATAAGGCTATACCAACACGTAAGCCACTGTTAGCGAGGGCTTGCAAACTGGGCTCGCTACTAACCAATCCTAATGCCAAACAGTGTACCCAAGGCCTCACCCCAGCATCCCTCAGAATGTCCATAGAGATAGAGCTAAGGCCCCCCGGTAGAGTTAGAGACTACAAGGACCGAGACCACCTCCCCTGATACCCTACGACACAATAGTTCTGCTAAGGTAATGGCGATACGACGATGTCAATGCACAAGACTTGAGTTAGAGATAGAGCTAAAGTGCTGAGACCCGCCAAAGGTTAATGTTTATTGACGTTCTCATCACACCTCCCCTGATACTCACTCGCATCAAGTACATCAACCACACACATACAAGTACATGCCTATTCCTATCATCATCATCATCATCATGTTATAAACAATAAAGTAAATATACATGAACAAGTAATAGAAATATTGGATGGCATACTGTATGCACATTACAAACATATTTGCATAGGATCAAATATGGCATAGGACTCAAGAATTAGAAAATAGTTTATTATTAACCAATTTAGTTTGGAGTTAAGGTTCCTCACCTTAGTTTGCTATAAGATACTTTTCCAAGCTTTAAAATCACCTCTACAGTGTTATTATAATGCTAGCAAACCTAACAAAGTAGATAGAATTTAATTAGAATTAATTCTGAATTTAAAAACCATGCTGATAACTGAGGGTCGATCAGAGGGTTGATGCTCAAGATACATAGGGTCGATGGGTCTATCGACCCTACCCTCTGTCTGAACTTCCCGAATACTGAGGGTCGATGGTCAGGGTGCCTAGGGTCGATGGGTCTATCGACCCTGTGTGCGACCCTCGGTTCACTCTGGTATAATTTCCACTTTTTACATTATTCTTCGTGTTTGGGGTCCTATGGCTTGCTTCCACATTCCACTAAATATTCATTCCATGGTTTGAAACCATGATTCATCCTCCTAGATGGCTTTCATGCATTATCCTCGGGTTTTCCATGAAAACCTCACCATGAATGGATGGTTTGGGTTTCTCTGAAATCCCACACTCAACCATATCTAACCTAAGGTCTGTAGAAACTCATGGAATTAGTATCCATACCTGAAAAGATTACTTTTCTCTGGAAATTCTTCTCCTTTTTTTCTAAGTCTTCTTCCTTGCCTCCTTTCTTCCTCTTTTCCTTCTTCTCTCTTTCTCTCAATTCAATTAGGGTTGTGAAAGAAGTGAAAGTGGCTTAGGGACGTCCTTTAAATAGAGTAGGAATGTCCTATAATAGTCCCATTGAGATTTGGAAAGAATCCCAATCCAAAATTAGGAAGTTTCCTAATTTCAGTTTCGGCAGTAAGTAAGGGGCGATGAGAGGGTCGATGATCCCGTTGACCCCGTGGTTTCGACCCTTGTCCGACCCTCTCCCAAATTTTAAGGGTCCGAGTTTTCTGATTTGGGAGGGTCGACCCTGTTTAGCTGGGTATGCGACCCTTCGTCTATTTTAAGTGTTTTTGGGTCGATTTGATACCTGGGATCTCGCTCTCCTTCACGCCCTTGGTCCGTTTGACTCGACCATGATGGGTGAACCTGGTTCAAGGTGGTAAGACCGGATTAGTTTGACACGGGTCTTACAACTCCCCCCAACTTATTAAAATTTCGTCCTCGAAATTGGACGTACCTTCTGAATCAAATAAGTGAGGGTATTGCTTCCGCATAGCATTTTCTTCTTCCCATGTAACTTCTTCCATGTCTCTACTTTTCCATGTGACCTTAACATAGTAGATATCTCATTGGTGAGACGTTGAACCTTTCGACTAGTGATTTTTGTTGGTGTTACTTCAAATGTCAAATCATCGATCAATTCGGCAAATCCACTTGTCAAAAACATGTGTTGGGTCTTTGACATACTTCTTCAATAAGGATATGTGAATACGTCATGCACACTTGACATAGATGGTGGTAGTGCTAACCGATAAGCTACTTTTCCACGCTTAGCGAATTTCATATGGCCCGACATATCTTGGACTTAGTTTCCCTTTTTCCGAACCTTTTCAATCCTCGCATAGGCGATACCTTCAAAAAATACTTTATCACCTACGCGAACTCTAGATCTCTTCGCGAGTATCCGATATTGCTTCGACGGCCTCGAGCTGTTCTTACTCTTTCCTTGATAATGTCGACCACTCGACAAGTCTCTTCAACAAATTCTGGTCCAAAATACTACGTTCTCCAACTTCATTCCAAAACAAAGGAGTTCGACACTTTCTCGCCATACAATGCTTCATAAGGTGACATCGATAGTAGCCCCGATAGCTATTGTTATAAGCGAACTCGATCAATGGTAACCTTTCATCCCATGATCCCTTGAAATCAATTACACATGCTCGTAGATATCTTCTAGAATCGAATTGTGCGCCTAACCGTCCATCCGCGTGGGTGGAATGCAGATCGAACTTCAACGTTGTACCCATAGCCTTTTGCAATCCTTCCCAAAAATTTAGAAGTAAATCATGGATCTCTATCCGACACAATGCTTTTCGGTACACCGTGTGCGAACAATGTTATCCACATACAGCTTTGCTAACCTTTCCAGGTATACCGAGGTCGATAGGATGAAACGAGCTGTCTTTGTCGACGGTCTACAATCACCCAAACTCGTCTACTACTCGAGGAGTCAATGGAGTCCCGTGACGAAGTCCATAGTGATGCAGCCCCATTTCCATGCTGAGTTCCGTAACGGCTGCAATAGTCCCGTGGGTCTTTGTCGTTCAGCCTTTACTTCGACAATTTAGGCATTGAGACACGAACTTAGCTACATCTGCTTTCATTCCCCTCCACCAAATAATTTCTTTAGGTCATGATACATCTTTGTACTTCCGGGATGTACCGAGTAGATGGTGGTGTGGGCTTCTTTCATGAGTCGGTGTCTAATGTCTACACTTTTCGTTTCGGTACACATATTCTTCCTTTGTATTTCAGTACCTTCTCGTCATCCAAGGTGAACTCGGGGTTAGTCCTACCTTTCTCAATATCTTCGTGTACGTTATCGGATAAGGATCTGCTTTGATAGCTGTCTTCACTTCATCCACTATATCCGGTATAATCTTCAATGCCGCGAACATATTCGAAAACCGAGAATAAACCCTTGGTTGGTGATCCATCCATTGTGTCTATCACATACTACTCGTTGCCGTGATTGAATACAATTCGGTAGGCACATTGCCGCAGATTGTGCTAACTTCTCCTTGAGATTTTATCATTGCTTTTACGCTCAATGATCCGCTACTACGTTGGCTTTTTTCGGATGATACTGGATATCACAATCATAGTCTTTCAATAGTTCCAGCCATCTTCTTTGTCTCATATTCAACTCCTTCGATTAAATAAATAAGTAAGACTTTTATGGTCCGACTTAATTTGGAATTTCTCTCCGTATAGGTAATGTCTCCATATCTTGACGGATGTACTCTGCGCTAACTCCAAATCATGAGTGGGGTAATTTTTTCTCATGTACCTTCAATTGTCTCGGGCGTAGGAAATCACTTTTCTCCTTGCATAAGCACACATCCTAATCCCAATCCCGACGCATCGGTATATAAGGTAAACGTCGTGTCCGGGATCGGAATAATCAAAATCGAGCGGATATCAATCGGTCTTGGTGTTTGAAAACTCTTTTACACTTATCCGTCCATACAAAATTTTCACCTTTCTTGGTCAACGGTGAGAGGTACGACAATCCGAGAATAGTCTTCTATGAATCAAACATGAAAACCTCACCATGAATGGATGGTTTGGGTTTCTCCGAAATCCTACACTCACAAGATTCTAACTTAAGGTCTGAGAAACTCATGGAATTAGTATCCATACCGAGAAGATTACTTTCTCCGGAAATTCTTCTCCTTTTTGCTAAGTCTTCTCCTTGCCTCCTTTCTTCCTCTTTTCCTTCTTCTCTCTTTCTCTCAATTCAATTAGGGTTGTGAAAGAAGTGAAAGTGGCTTAGGGACGTCCTTTAAATAGAGTAGGAATGTCCTATAATAGTCCCATTGAGATTTGGAAAGCCCAATCGAAAAGTAGGAAGTTTCCTAATTTCGGGGCGAAGTGAGGGTCGATGATCGTCGACCACGTGGTTCGATACTTGTCCGACCCCTCTCCCAAATTTTAAGGGTCGGGTTTCGATTTGGGAGGGTCGACCCCTGTTTAGCGGGTATGCGACCCTTCCTCTATTTTAAGTGTTTTTGTCGATTTGATACACGGATCTCGCTCTCCTCACGCCCTTGGTCCATTTGACTCGACCATGATGGGTGAACCCGGTTCAGGGGGGGGAGGGAGGGGGGTGGGGAGGGGGGTCTTACAGCGTAGCCCCTTCCCCCGGTTCACCAATGGGTACCTGTCAAAATTAATACCCTTAGGGACCCATGAAAAGAGATATTCAATTTTCAAGATACTTTCAACGATAAAAAGAGCCACGTGGAAGATAGCATGCACTCCAACAAAACAAGCAAGGCGATAAAATACGAGGAATATGCAAACTCAGCGCATGAGCAAATACCACAATTCTTATTACATGGAGAACAAGGTTACAAGTCGACTCCATCACAGCTTTATTAATTAAACTGCCATGGAGCCCGGGGGCAAAGATATCATACAAGTCAAGAAGAACCGCTCCCGACCAAACTAGTGGAATGCTTCCTAAGGCGATCTATGGCCTCAACCAAATTTTTTTCCACCTCCCTAGTTTCACGCTCAGCTTCAACTTGCTGCCACGACATCGTCTAGTAAATGGCATCCAGAGAAGGGTAAGGGTTATAATAAAAACCCTCATGCCTTGAACACCCCATGAAGTCGGCCAAAACTTCCTTTGCCTTCGTGAGTTTCTTCGCAAGTAAATACAACCAGTGCTCGACACTAATATGAAGTCACTGGTCAGTAGCCCCCTCTTTCAAAAGATCATCTCGGTCAATTTTCACCGACTGGAGTTCCCTATAGCACTCGACATGTAACCTACGAGTGGTTGCATGCTGTTTCTCTGCCTTCTCCGCTCGTAATCATAGCTTTCTACACTTAGTATTCTAAGACTCTTCAAGGCTGGCAATTGCTATGTCGACCTTGCCTAAAGCCGTTTCAGCTTCCTAAAGCTGATTACGAAGGACTTCGGCCCCTGCAAGGGTATCCAAGAGAACATTTGAAAGATCCTATGAGAACTTTACAACGTGTCAGATTGAAAGATCAAGTAAAGTTTATACATGACATCAATTGGAAGATTTGGAAACAACCAAATTTCATTAAATTCTAGGGGCAAATTACAAGTTACAACCTATGAGGCACAAAGAGTCAAAAAGCACCAGAGGGTGCAAAAAATAAAAGAAAGAAGAAGAGAACCGAATTAAGAAGTTTGCCCAGCAACCATTTTGTTTGTCCCGACATCCTTGATAGAACCTTCTTGACCGAGTTGGAGCTACTTGTTTGCAACTTGGGAATCCCAAGAACCGGCCGCATCAATAATGGGGGCAGAAGGATGGATCATTGTTAGAGCATGTGGTTCGCATTGGAACTTGTCTTCAGATCCCTCATCTTCAGCACCATCATCTTCATCTTCCCCTTCAGAAGAAGAAGGAACCTTGTCCAATATCAAAGGATATCCAGAGAAGTCAAAGTTGGACATTTTCTTCCGCACAAATTTACACAAGTTGTAAACTCCCTCCAAAAACGAAGCTCTACCGATTGTAGTATGAAGAGCTTTC
Source organism: Protea cynaroides (assembly GCA_028583415.1). Classification (NCBI taxonomy): domain Eukaryota; kingdom Viridiplantae; phylum Streptophyta; class Magnoliopsida; order Proteales; family Proteaceae; genus Protea; species Protea cynaroides. The sequence continues at coordinate 39,941,777 of CM053274.1, read as the reverse complement.
TTTTTTGGTGCCTCCTGGATGAAAGTATCCAACTCTTCAGAGGCCTTGAACTTGATGATGGGCTGGTCGATCTTCTCGGGAACCCCCATTTCAGTCTCCTTGAGCTTAGCTCAAAGGTCTTTAATTATTTTGCCAACCACCTCTTATTGCTTTATACGGTCCAACTCGATCCTCTCCTTTTCCTCAAGTTGCACCTTCAGCCTAGTCACTTCAGATTCCCCTTCATCCTTGCCCAAGTTTGCTACAGCAAGCTAACCCTCAACGGCCTTGAGCTTCTTGGTCAGAGCCTTTTTGTCCTTAGAATACTTTTGAGGGACCCTCTAGGCTTCCTCCAATGCCATCTCAGTAGATCCGAGCTTTGACTCTGCAAACTCCAACCTACTAGACTTGGCAAGGTTGTGGACATGACGAGACTGTGATATGTTCACAAGCTATAGAAGAAACACAAGAAGTCAGAAAGAGAAAATAGTAAAACATAAGAAATCCAAGAAAATGGATACTCACACCAGTAAGGTGCTGCTCCTCAGTCTGGAGAAGGGCGTCCTCTATCATCTCATCGAAAGTCTTCCAGTCCACGGGAAGACACATACCCTCGACCACCTGATGGGCTATTTTGGGCCGACCATCACACTATTCGCCCGGTTGACCTGCCAAGTCGGCCAGTAAGGACCCTCGCAACCTTTTTTGGAGGCGTGTTTTTTAGACCCATCAGGGAGTGACCTTGTCGGAGGAAGGGTAGGCGCGAGCAAGTCGGTCCTACCATGGGGACATGATGCCTTTGTGGTCTCAAGCGGAAAACTCGACATTGAACTCACGGTTTTAGCTGTCACCCCAGTAGCGACATGCTCCAAAGGCACCTGTTAAGGCGACCTGGAAGTTTCCCCTAGCAGCTCGTGCGATGATGGTGCAAGGGGGATGCTAGCTAAAATCCCAGCAGCTTCTTGAGAAGCTGGAGGGACGACAATGGAAGCCACCTCTATCTCAGAAGGAGGGACGATGGGAGAAGACCCCTTTGACTGAACTATAGGTGTGGATCCGATGTCAGTCCTTGCCTTCTTTGAAGATTGAACACCGCCGCCCTCATTGTCAGACCACTCTTCCTGAGATTTTTTAGCTTTGGTGCGGGAAGCTTTCTTCTTCTTCCCCATTTTCTTGGAGGGACCTTTGCTCCCACCTTGCGACGCCAACTACTGCTCCTATAATCTAATGACCACATGGATATCAAGAGAAGATTTCCCCACTATAAAAATTCATCGGAGAAAAAGTGATTAGTGTTAAAAGAAACTAGACATCAAGTCGACACATAAGATATACACTTCTGGCTAACTTGAACTCTCCATAGTGAAATGGAATCTTGGGGGAGTCATGTAGTCATAGACATCATCTCCCTTTCCGAAGTCGCCGGGGCAAGGTAGAAAGGGGGAAGTGAGATCCTCATAATCGATCGTGGAACCTGACTCCACCATGGAAAGGCTACGCTTGTCCTCCTTGCCCAAGGCTAGAAGTAGGTTTAGATCACCCACTTCTGGAAAGCTCCACATGTTTACCAATGACATGGGTTTCATGTCGTGGAGGCCCATGAAAAAGAATTTGTGTGACCAAGACCAAGGGGGAACCTTATTTCTTTTCCTACTCAAGATCTCGAAGGCTTGGGGCCGTTTGCTGAAGAAATACCAGCCCGACTTATGTATGCCTTTAATGAACAAATTAGCCTTGTTCATCATATACAGATGTCTAAACAGGTCAACGCTCGACGTCCTCCCTAGTCTCCTGAAGAAGATGATGAAAGCCAGGATCATAAACAACGAATTGGCTTGAATTTGAGCCGAGGTCAGACCATAATAGTGAAGGATTTTAACGGCGTCTAGAGGGACATAGAGCTTGAACCCTGAAAGGAAAAACTTGGTTTATATGCACATCTTTGTCTTGTGGGGCCGACAAGCAGATTCACCATTCGAGGGAACCCTAGTGTAGTAATGGCCATCGATTGGGAATTTGGCCAAGAAACTATCAAGCTTCGCATTGGTCCAGTCTGCTAGTTACCCTAGCGGCCTCTACTTTGGTGGGATAAGGGATTGCCACATTCCTAATTTCCTCAGGAAGAGCTGGGGCTTTCGACATTGGAATCGAAAATGGCAAGGGCACCCTAGATTCTTTTTCTTTTTCGGCCAACAAAGTAAAGATGCTAGTGATTGTCCCTTTGGACCCAGGGACACAAGACAGAACGTCTGTGGACAACTTTTTATCTCCCACTATGGGAAGTGCTCTCTCTACGGTGGCTCTGGGTTCAACAAATCTCATCGCTGTTCTACGCCTTAAGGCTGCCCAAGTTGCCGAGAAGTTCCACACAGTGTACTCCTCTGGAAACCAACCAAATATGGGTTTGTTAGGTTCTGAGGGCACCGTCTCAGGAAGATCGAATAGTCTAGACATGGATAACTCTAAAGATGACTCTAAAAGAAATGGCCGACAATCAAATAAATGACAAAGAAGGAAGAAAGAGAACTTACTGTGGAAAAGCAATGAAGAAGTGAGAAACGGCATCGGAGAAGATGAAGAAGAACTTCCTCTGCTCCAGAAACTTTATTGATCGAAAAACCAAAAGTGATTAGGAATTCATTCAATGAGTTTTTCTTTCGTCCATTGGGTGGCCAATAGCAAAAGTCCCCAATAAAAATCGAATTTTTAAGGTTAGAAAAATTTTAATTTGAAGAAAATGATATAAATGGAGAAAAACCTAGTTTTGAAAGCCTAAGAATAAGAAACAGTAGAGAGCATACCTGAAGGAATGGAATGGAAGTCGTGAACGGAAGAAATAATCACCAAACACTAGGGGTCGATACTGTAGCAACTCAGGGGAAGCGAGTTGAGTTGGAGGAAAGAAGAAAGAGTAAGAAATGACTCCAAAATCGGGTTTAAAAACCTAATTCTGGGTCGTGCGGTCGCAAAATTTGATAAAATATGCGACCCTACGACCGACCCTACCATCGACCCTAGGCTCTCGATGATCTGACAGACATCGTGTGGTCGGACCTAGGGTCGGACATATACCGACCCTTTGACCGATCCTAGGCTCTCGGTGAGCTGACAGGGTTTTGTGAGGTCGCATACCCTAGGGTCGAACATAGAGCGACCCTACCATCGACCCTACGATAGAGAATTCAGTATTTTCACTCAATGACTTGAAAAATTGGAATTTTACATCGATTAATTGAATTTTGACTTGGGAATGATTTATATTGATTGCCTCACATGTTCTATGATTGTTTTTCAAACACTACCACCATCAGAACAGGAAATGGCTGGGCAAAGAGTGACCAGACGAGGACGTAACCCAATTCCACCACCACCACCTATGGAGGAAACTAGCCATGGAATTCCTGAAGCACAAGAGAGTCCGAATGTGGCACCGCTAGGAGCTAATGGCCAGGCAAATCCTACAAATTTGTCAGCCCCACCTACAGATTTGGCCACAACAGTAATGAACCTGGCACAACAGCTGCTGCAAATATAGCAGGTGCAAGCCAATATGCAAGCTGCTATAGGAATGGTTTTTCCAGCTGCACATACTACACCTATGCCAGCCGGACAAGTTAGCACAGTACTAGGGGGTAGCAACACGGTACCCCAAGCACCTCAAACGCCAGTTGTGCAAGCTCCAGTACAGAACCCTGAGGTAGCTCAAGGCAATTACCAGTATCAACCACCTATGTATAGGGCCTATGCTCAGTATCAGTTGGACTACTCTCGACTGATCGAGCGCTTCCTGAAAATGAAACCTAAAGAATATAATGGCAAGCCAGCAGATCCTTTGTGGCTAGCTCACTGGATCGACGAGATGGAAAGGAATTTCATGATGATGACAGTTACTGAGGAGGAGAAAGTACTGTGTGCAACATTTATGTTGAAAGGCGATGCACACCAGTGGTGGAAGTCTACTCGGACATATCTATTAACAAAGCACACCCAATTGACCGGACTATCTATAAAGAGGCATTCTTTGAATACTTTCCCAGAAGTTTCAGAGATGCTATGGAGAGAGAGTTCCTGAGTTTATATCAGGGACAGATGACTGTGGATGCATACCAACAACGTTATGAAGAGCTATTTTTCTTTGCACCCTCTAGCATGCAAGAGGAAAATACGAAGACCCGAAGGTTCATCATGGGACTTAGGGGAAACATTCGTGAGCATGTTCTGGGACTAGAAAAGAAAGTTTACAATGAAGCAGTATAGATTGCTCGAGTGATAGAGTCGAGCCAGAAAGAGAGCTATTTTGCTCAGAATAGAGGTATCAAAAGGCCTAACGAAAATTCATACAATGGAGGTAACACAAAGATATTTAAACCACAAAGATATTTAAACCCATCCGTACTCAAGGCTTTAATGCTACAGCCAAGACTACTCCAACAGCCCAACAGCCACAAAAGTAAAATAATGAAGGAGTAAAATGCTATAACTGCAATCAAGTGGGACATTATTCTAGGGAATGTCCTAAGCCCAAGAAGCAGCTACAGCAAGGAAAGGTTTATGCAGTTACATCTGAGGATGCTGCCGCATCGCCTGATGTGGTCACAGGTATGACCTGAACCTTTCATTTTGTATTACCTTGTGTGAACATGTAGACTAAATTAAAACAAATCATAGGTATCATACCTATTAATGGCATACTCGCTAGAGTATTATTTGATTCTGGAGCTACTCATTCTTTTATATCTATGTCATTTGGAAAGAAGCTAAATCTACCCCTCAGATCTTTAGACTACAAATTTCTTGTACGATCGCCTATGGGATTAGAAGTGGAACTAGAAAAAGGTCATGGACCATGTCCAGTTCTTATCGATAAAAAGATTTTGGATGCAACCTTGATTCAACTCGAGATGGCAGACTTTGACGTTATCTTAGGAATGGATTGGTTAGCTCGGCATTCTGTAAACCTATTATGTATAGAAAAGAAGTTGACATTTAAGGACAAGGAAGGAGCAGAGTTTAGTTTTGCGGGAACCAAACTTCTTTGTAAACGAAAACTCATCCTCTCTGCATTAAAGGCTAGAAAATGCCTCGAGAAAGGAGGAGTTGGATATCTAGTATCCGTGGTTGATCTCACCAAGGAAGTACCACGAATGGAGGATATTGATGTTGTGTGTGACTTTCCAGATGTATTTCTTGAGGAGCTACCAGGACTTCCACCCGACCGAGTGACAGAGTTTGTTATAGATCTGATACCTGGAGCCGCGTCAGTATCTAAAGCACCCTATTGAATGGCTCCTACTGAACTGAAGGAATTAAAGGTAAAGTTACAGGAATTACTAGACAAGGGTTATATCAGACCTAGCATATCACCATGGGGAGCGCCAGTATTGTTTGTAAAGAAAAAGGATGGTAGCGTTCGACTGTGTATAGACAATCGGGAATTGAATATGCTTACAATCAAGAATCGATACCCGTTGCCTCGGATCGATGACTTGTTCGATCAGTTGCAAGGTGCCAAGGTGTTCTCCAAGATTGATCTTCGGTTAGGATACCATCAGTTGAAGATTAAGGAAGATGATATTCCAAAGACAACATTCTGAACCAGATACGGACATTATAAATTTTTAGTCATGTCTTTTGGATTGACTAATGCACCCGCAACTTTTATGGAAATCATGAATCGGGTATTTCATGATATGTTGGATACGTCAATCATTGTGTTTATTGATGATATATTGATCTACTCCAAGGACAAGGAAACTCATGTTATGAATCTAAGAGCCGCTCTGCAGCGACTAAGAAAAGAGAAGCTTTATGCCAAATTTACAAAGTGCGAGTTTTGGCTAAATGAGGTCACTTTCTTAGGCCATGTTGTATCCACTGAAGGAATTAAAGTGGATCCTAGTAAGATTGAAGCCATTGTGAAGTGGGAAGCACCTAAGAGTGTTGAAAAAATTAGAAGCTTCCTAAGTCTAGCTGTGTATTATCGACGATTCGTGAAAGATTATTCCAGAATTGCCGTACCTCTCACCAGTTTGACTAAGAAAGGAGAAAATTTTTTTTGGACCGCCAAATGTGAGAAAAATTTCCAAACATTGAAGGCTAGATTGATATTTGCTCCCATCTTGACTATTCCTATTCCAAGACAATCATTTACCTTATACACTGATGCGTCTGGATTGGGTTTAGGATGTGTACTTATGCAAGGAGAAAAGTAGTTGCGTATGCCTCAAGACAACTGAAGACACATGAGAAGAACTTTCCCACTCATGACTTGGAATTAGCAGCAGTAGTACATGCTGTCCAGATATGGAGACATTATTTATACGGAGAAAAATTTCAGATTAAATCAGATCATAAGAGTCTCACTTATCTTTTTAATCAGAAGGAGTTGAACATGAGACAAAGAAGATGGTTGGAATTATTGAAGGATTATGATTGCGATATTCAGTATCATCCAAGGAAAGCTAATGTAGTTGCTGATGCGCTAAGCAGAAAAGCAATGATAAAATCCCAAGGAGAGGTTAACACGACTACAGCAATGTGTGTGACAGGAAAAGTATTTCACTATGGTAATGAGCAGTTCGTGATAGATGCACCGGGTGGATCAACCAACCAAGGGTTTATTCATCGGTTTTCAAATATGTTTGTCACATTGGAGATTGTACCTGATATAAAAGATGAAGTAAAAGTCGCTCTTAAATCTGACCCTTATCTGAGAACGGTACAAGAAGACATCGAAAAAGGTAGGACCATTCCTGAGTTCACCTTGGACAATGAAAAGGTACTGAAGTACAAAGGAAGAGTATGTGTTCTTGAAACTAAAAACTTGGACGTTAGACACAGACTGATGAAGGAAGCTCATACCGCCGCTCATTCGGTACATCCTGGAAGTACAAAGATGTATCATGATTTGAAGAAATTATATTGGTGGAGAGGAATAAAAGCAGATGTAGCTAAATTCGTGTCTTAATGCCTAAATTGTCAAAGGGTAAAGGCAGAACGGTAAAGGCTTGCAGGATTGTTGCAGCCACTGCCAGAACCAGCATGGAAATGGGACTGCATCACTATGGACTTCGTCACCGGGTTACCACTGACTCCCAGAGTAGTTGACGCAGTCTGGGTGATTATAGATCGTCTGACTAAGACAGCTCACTTTATAGCTATACGACCATAGTATACCCTGGAGAGGTTAGCCAAGCTATATGTAGATAATATTGTCAGATTACATGGTGTACCTGAAAGCATTGTGTCCGATAGAGACCCACGCTTTACCTCATAGTTTTGGGAAGGATTACAGAAGGCTATGGGTACAACGCTGAAATTCAGTACTGCATTCCATCCTCAGACATACGGACAGTCGGAGCGTACCATTCAGATTTTAGAAGACATGCTTCGAGCCTGTGTTATTGATTTCAAGGGATCATGGGATGAAAAACTACCATTGATCGAGTTCGCCTATAACAACTGCTATCAGGCTACTATACAAATGTCACCCTATGAAGCATTGTATGGTAGGAAGCGTCAAACTCCTTTGTTTTGGAATGAAGTTGGTGAACGGAGTATTGTTAGACTAGAATTTGTTGAAGAGACTTGTCGTGTAGTCGATATTATTAAGGAAAGAGTTAGAACGGCTCAGAATAGTCAGAAACAGTATGCAGATACTCGACGCTGATACCTTGAATTTGTCGTAGGTGATAAGGTATTCTTGAAAGTATCACCTATGCTAGGTTTAAAACGATCCGGACAGAAAGGGAAGCTAAGTCCGAGATATGTCGGGCCCTATGAGATTCTAGCTAAACGTGAAAAAGTGGATTTTCAGTTAGCACTACCACCATCTATGTCAAGTGTGCATGATGTATTTCATATCTCATTATTGAAGAAGTACGTCAGAGATCCAACACACGTTTTGACAGCGAATCTACCAGATCTAACTGATGATTTGACATTCGATGTAGCACCAACTGAAATCACCAGCCGAAAGGTTTAACGTTTACGCAATCGTGACATTTATTATGTTAAGGTCACTTGGAGGAGCCGAGATATAGAAGAGATCATATGGGAAGAAGATAATGCTATGCGGAAGCAATATCCTCACATTTTCGACTCGAAAGGTATGTACAAATTTCGAGGATGAAATTTCTAATAAGAGGGGGGAGTTGTAAGACCCGTATCGAACTAACCGGTCTTACCACCTTGTACTAGGTCTACCTATCATGGTCGAGCCAAGTGGACTAAGTGCGTGAAGAAACCCCAAGAGCAGGTATGAAATTTAACTAAAAAATAGTTAAATATGAGTGTATGGTTGCATGCCTAAATAGGTATGACCGACCCCACCTCAAAAGAGTCCGACCCATGACTTTTGTGGGGTTGGATGTTTTAAAAATGTAGGGTCAATGGATTCTGCGACCCTACATTCGACCCCATAGAAACAGACAGAATCCGAAATTAGGAAACCTTCCTAATTCTAAGGGGGGTCTTTCCTAAACTCATTGGGGCATATTATGGAGGATTTTTCTCTATAAGTAGGACATCCCTTAGCCTCTTTCACTCCTTTAGAATCCTAATTGAAAGTAAGAGAGAGAGAAGAGAAGGAAGAGAAGGAGAATTGAAGAAGAAGACCATGGAAGAAAAAGTTCAGAGAAAACTCTAAATCTCAGCAAACCTAAGGTATGAGCCTAATTCCCCACATGAATTAAGATCCTAGAATAGTTCATGAAGAAGATAGGATTAGGAGAAACCCAAATCATCCATCCATGGATAAAATTCCAAGAGAATCCATGGAGGAAGTCATTGTGGACAATGGATGGTGTATAAAATTATAGTTTTGAGCCATAGAACGATCATAGGAAGCACCATGATGGTAGGCCAAAGGATTCAAACATGAAGGAATGGATTTAAGAGTGAAAGGTCGACCATGAACACGTGTGGTCGCACGTAGGGTCGCATGGTATCCGACCCCACGAGACCCACATGTTCAACTACAGGCCCTCGGGAAGTTCCAGGGAGGGTGTGGTCGCACGTAGGGTCAAAGTATGTCCGACCCCACTTGCGACCCTAGACCCTGTGGTCACAGAACTGAGACCCTAGGTGCTACCCCACCTGCAACCCCTCAGTTTCTATTAGTCTAAACACATTGGAATTAATTCTAATTAAATCTATCAACTTGTTAGGTTCTTTCAGTGATTTAAAAGTGAATTATAAAGCTTGAACGAGGATCTACTAGCAATCAAAGGTGAGGGAACAACACCTAAACTAATTAGATAATAATAAACTGTTTTATTTATTGAGTCCGATGCCATGAATGATTCTATGCTTGTATGCGTGTAATGTGCATTTAACATGTCATCCAATATTCTTGCTATTAATGTTCTTGCATATTTAATTTTGTTTATTTATAATATGATGATGACGATGATGCTAGGAATATGCATGTGAATGTTTGTGTGTGGTTAGTGTATCTGATGCAAGTAGGACATCAGGGGAAGTGTGATGCGGTGCAGTCCTAAGCACTTTAGCTTGATCTCTACTCACGTCTTGTCCACTGACATTGTCGTATCGCCATTACCTTAGCAAAACTATTACGTCGTAGGACATCAGGGGAGGTGGTCTTGGACCGTGTAGTCTCTGACTCTGCTGGGGGGCCTTAGCTCTATCTCTATGGACGTATTGAGGGATGCTGGGATGAGGCCTTAGATACACTATTTGACATTAGGATTGGTTAGTTGCGAGCCCAGTTTGGAAGCCCTCGCCAATAGGGGCTTACGTGTTGGTATGGGTAGGGCATCAGGGGAAGTGTGATGCTGTGCGGTCCTAAGCACTTTAGCCCTATCCCTATTCTATGGTGGGGTGGATGTGGACGACAATGGTATTTGATCCATTGGGTGGGCTTACACACCTGTGTATAGAGGTGCGGCGGCCACCAAACCTTTCTATTGCACATTGGAAACTTATGAAGCAGACCAAAGATATGAATTGAATGCATGCATATGTTTGTTGCATTATTTTGTTTGCTCACTAAGCCATGATGTGTGCTCACCCTTTCGACGTCGAATATTTTTAGTTGATGATGCAGGTACAACAGTAGAAGACTATATGAATGCTCCGATGTATGGACATGTCACGGCCATGGATGCAAAAGTTATGATGGAGTCGCATGATTCGTCGTGCGAGTGCAACTCATGTGTCTTCGATTAGATTTTATTTCAATTATTCAGACGATGTAATTGATTAAATTATTTTATTTTATGTCTTAGTCATTTGAAGATAATTGGAGAATTTATTTATGTTACCACTGTTAGACTCTCAGTTCATTAGTATAAAGACTTCCGCTATTATTTCTTTACTCTGATTATGGTGTGGATGTGTATGGTTTAAGCAAATGGACACAGCCTATTTGAGATCCTGGTTGAACCGTTGGTTTATTGACGGTTCATCACACCATTCTAGTTTGTGCAGAATTTGGGTGTGACAGGGGGTCTCTGCTTGGATGCGGCCTTCTTTATTGTCATGCTATGCATATACTCGGGATTCAGTGGTTGCATCACTCATGGTTTTAATCCCTTACGAATAGGGGGTTATGTGTTGGCATAGGCCCTGTTTATTCTAAAAGGTGGCGAGCCTTGAATAGTAGGTTTGAGGGAGGTCACTTGTAGACGTAATTTAGCAAAAGAGACTTAGATATTTTGCTTTTACCCTAGCTCGGTGCATGAGAGATGAAAGCCGTTAATCCATAAATGGGACTGAAAACTGTGGTGGACATCTTAATAAAGCACCTATAGAACCATTATACCAATGACTTAACATTAGGACTGCATCATTCTTCATTTATGCGTGGTATGTGGTATCTGATTTTTTCACTGAGTTGGGATGGGAGCTCACCCCTCGTATCAATACGTCTTTTCAGATTTTGATGTAGGAGATTTCTTCGTTGCTGGCTGTCATGATTGGAATAATGGTCAAAGAGTACTGTTCTCTCCCCCTCAATCTCTTATTAATAATGGATGACTTAAAGTAGGATTACAATACTACCTTTATTCTAATAAGGGAATAAATAAAAGACATAACAGAAAAATAACTAAACAAATTACAATAACACCCTACTAAGAATTATGACACTCCCCCTTAAGTTGGTGCATATACATCATGCATACCCAACTTGGACCATATAATGTAAAATGATTTTCCAGGTAACCCTTTCATGAAAATGTTTACCAATTGATCCTCTGATCAGACAAATGGAATCTGAATCTGACCATTTTTTTAGTTTCTTTTTGATGAAGTGACGGTCAATCTCAACATGCTTGGTCCTATCATGCTAAACTGGATCGTCAATAATACTGACGGTAGCCTTATTGTCACAAAACAATGTCATCGTTGATGGACTTTTTAACTTTCAAGTCCTCAAGAAGACCCTTCAACCACAAGAGATTACATTTCCCCTGAGCCATTGCTCAGAACTCTACTTCTGCACTGGAACGAGCCACTACATTTTGTTTCTTGCTACACCAAGTAACCAGATTTCCACCCACAAATGTGCAATATCCTGAGATTGATTTTTGATCTGGATTACTAGCCCAATTAGCATCAGTATACACCTCCACCTGAAGATGATCATGTGGGGTGAGAAGAATCCCTTTTCCTAGAGCAGATATTAATTAGAATTCATTCCGATAATTTTAGACTTGCTGTTAAGCGAGGGTCGCAGGGTGGGTCGTAGGTAGGGTAGCAGTTTACTGCGACCCCCAGGGTAGGGTCGATGCCAGGGTCGGATGTTCCATCGACCCTAGGTGCGACCACCCCATCCCTGGACTTCCCGAATGCTGGGGGTCGATCCTGTGGGATGTAAACCTAGGCTTAAGTACACTTGCACATGCATGAATGTAACATTGCATATCATGCATCTCATACATTAAATTGACCTCGGGAGGTTTCATTCTACCACCAAATATGACTTAACACAGTTGGGATTAAGATTATCCAAAGCTCAAGAAAAAAGGCTGCAAAAATGACTAAAAAGTCTTACTATTAGTCACCAGTTGACCGGTACATCGGCCGACTATCGTCCAGACATGGAAAAACTTGCCTATAGACTCCCGTCGGTCAGACATCAACCGGTAGTAGTGTAAAACCCGCACTCCACTAACTCAGTCTAACATGGGTTAACGTATTGTGACAGGTTTTTCCATCATAAATTGGCCGAAAGAAATGATTGGATGATAGACCACACATTCAAGGTACGAAACTGACAACTTAACTTTGTTCGGTCTGGCTGGTTGAGGTTGTAAGACCCGTATCAATCTAACCGGTCTTACCACCTTGTACCAGGTCTACCTATCATGGTCGAGCCAACTTGACCAAGTGCATGAAGAAATCACAAGACCAGGTATGAGTCTAACCCAAAAATAGTAAATGTGAGGGTAGGGTCGCATGCCTAAACAGGTAGGGTCGAGCCCACCTCAACAGAAGTCCAACCCATGACTTTTAAGTCGTAGGGTTGGATGACTAAGAAGTATAGGGTCGACGGATCCTACGACCCTATGTCCGACCCTACGATGACAGACATAAACTGGAAATTAGGAAACTTTCCTAATTCTAAGGGATCTTTCCTAAACTCATTGGGACTTATTATGGGAGATTTTCCTCTATAAATAGGATGTCCCTTAGTCTCTTTCACTCATTTACAACCCTAATTGAAAGTGAGAGAAAGAGAAATAGAAGGAAGAGAAGAAGAGAAGGAACTTGAAGAAAAGACTAAGGAAGAAGAGAAAGTTCAGAGAAACCTCTGAATAAAGGTATAAACCTAATTCCTTACCAGAATAAGAGATCATAGAATAGTTATGAAGAACATAGGGTTAGAAGAAACCCAAATCATCCATCCATGGACAAGTTTCAAGAGATTCCATGGAGGAAATCATTATAGACAATGAATAGTATCTAACTTGGAGTTTTGAACCATAGAACAATCTTAGAATGGACCATGAAAGTAAGCCAAAGGATCAAAACATGAAAAAATGGACTTTAGAATGAAAGGTCGACACAGAATATGTGTGGTCGCACGTAGGGTCGAATGATATCCGACCCTATAAGACCACAGGATCGGCCTCATGCCCTCAGGAAGTTCCAGGGAGGGTGTAGTCGCACGTAGGGTTGAATGGTATCCGACCCCACGTCCGACCCTACAACCTAGGGTCACAGAAAACTGCTACCCTAGGTGCTACCCTACCTGTGACCCTACGATTTAGGTTAGTCTAAATTTATTGGAATTAATTCTAATTAAAATCTATCAACTTGTTAGGCCTTTCTACTGATTTAAAAGTGATTCATAATGCTTGAACGAAGATCTACGCACAATCAAAGGTGAGGGAACAAGACCTAAACTAATTGGCTAATAATAGACTATTTTCGTTTATTGAGTCCAATACCATGTATGATTCTATGATTGTATGATTGTAATGTGCATATCACATGTCATCTACTATTCTTGTTATTACTATTCATGTATATTTAATTTCGTTTATTATAACATGATGATGATGATGATGATGATGCTCGGAATAGGCATGTGAATGTATGTGTGTGGTTAGTGTTCTTGATGCGAGTGGACCATCAGGGGGAGGACGTGACACAGTGGTTCATCCTTGTCACCAGACTCTAGCTCTATCTCTACTCAAGTCTTGTCCACTAACATCGTCATATCACCATTATCTTAATAGAACTATTACGTCATAGGGCATCAGGGGAGGTGGTCTCGGACCATGTAGTCTCTGACTCTGCCGGGGGGCCTTAGCTCTATCTCTATGGACGTATTGAGGAATACTGGGGTGAGGCCTTGGATACACTGTTTGACATTAGGATTGGTTAGTTGCAAACCCAGTTTGCAAGCCCTCACCAACAGGGGCTTACATGTTGGTATGGGTAGAGCATCAGGGGAAGTATGATGCGGTGCGGTCCTAAGCACTTTAGCTCTATCTCTATTCCATGGTAGGTGCATGTGGGGGCGGCAATGGTATTTGATCCATTGAGCGGTTCCACACATTCGTGTATAGAGGTGCGACGGCCACCTATCCTTTCTATAACACATTGCAAACTTATGAACCAGACCAAAGATATGAATTGAATGCATGCATATGTTTGTTGCATTGTTTTGTTTGCTCATTGAGCCGTGATGTGTGCTCACCCTTTTGACGTCGAATGTTTTTAGTTGATGATGCAGGTACGACTATAGAAGAATATATAAATGCTCCTATATACGGACATACGGCGGCGATGGATGCAGAAGTCATGATGGAGTCGCATGATTCGTCATGCGAGTGCAACTCTTGCGTCTTTGATTAGATTTTTATTATTAAGGAAATGTAATTGATTATTTTATTTTATTTTATATCTTAGTCAATGGAGAATAAATGGATAATTTATTTATGTTATCATTCTTAGATACTCAGTTCATTTAATATATAAGACTTCCACTATTGTTTATTTACTCTGATTATGGTTGTGGATGTGTATGGTTTAAGCAAACGGACATAGCCTATTTGAGATCCTGGTTGAACCGTTGGATTATTGTGGTTCATCACACCATTCTGAATAGTATAGAATTGGGGTGTGATAGAGGTTGTCCGGTCTCACGTATTGTGCAACTTGCCATGCGATCGGACAAACATAAAATAGAGTCTGTGAATAGGAAACTTTCCTAGTTTGTGTAGACTACTCACCTAATTGGGAGAGGACCCTAATTAGGACATTGGCCTTTATATATAAACTCTATTCCTCCACGTTCTCTCTCTTTTTGATCAGTTACATGCCCTAAAGACTGAAAGTAGATCTGAGAGAGAAGCTGAGGAAGAAGAAGAGGCAGTAGAGAAGAAGAGTTCACTGTCAATTTTCGATCAACATCGCCAAGAACCAATGGTAAGTTCTTAATCTCTGTAGATAGGTTAGGATGAATTGTATAGATGAATTGATGATCTCTTATACTATAAGAATCATGTCAATGAATTGTCCATAAGAATTCATCAATATGAATGTGAGTTAGGAATAAGATTTCGATGAAAAATCTAACCTTAACATGTTCTCAGCCTTAGGATAACATAGGAGAAAACCCTAGCGTAAGCCAAAGGATTAACTCTAAGGAAAACACATACATGAAAACAACCTGGGGGTTGTCTGATCTGGTTGATCAGTGGCACCTAGTGTAAGATTGATCACAGCTTTGGACATCAGAAAGTATCTTAGAGTTGATCGGATTGAAGTCCGGTCAGACACCGGACATGCGACTGGACAATGTCCGGAGTGACTGGTTGCCAGTCTAGATAGTGAATCCGATGATGTAATCTTTGTTAGAATAAACCCTAATTTGATCCTACTATTTATCTAGGACCCATAATCAGGCAATGATAACTTTAACACCTCAGAAAAGTGTTAGAATCACTCAACAGGTGAGGGACAAGATCCCAAATTAATTGGTTAATAACAAACTACCTTGTGTGTGTTGATTTGCTTGTACTATGTATATAACATATCATCCAATATCTGCTTTATATTATTATGCATATTATTTATTTATTCTTGTTATGATGTGATTAAGGATAAGGCATGTGTTTGTGTGTGGTTGGTATATTGGGTAGAGAGAGGTTGGAGCCTTAAACCATTCACTACATTGACATCGTCATATCACCATCTACCTTAGCATGCTTAGTGCGTAGCAGGGTATCAGTGGGAGTGCTAGCGGTATTGGCTATAGCCTTACCGTTAGACTCTAGTTCTATCTCTGTTTCATAGTGAAGGGTGCTGGGGTAGGACCTTGGATATAATTTTGATGACATATAAGGATTGGTTAGTGACGAACCCAGTTTACAAGCCCTTGTCAATAGGGGCATACGTACTGGTACAGGGTAGGGTATCAAGGGGGTGCTGACAGTTTAGTTGTAGCTTGCCGTTAGGCTCTAGCTCTCTCTATTCTGTAGTGAGTGTTGTAGGGCTACAATGATTTTGGTTGGAGCCTGACCATTGGGTGTACTCACACTCTCGTGCATGGAGGTGTGGTTGTAACCTATCTTTATCATAGCTCATTACAAACTTATTCAGACCCAATGATTGAATATTACCTTATGCATATTGCTTACTGCCTATTTTGTTTCTCACTGAGCTAAGTTGTGAGCTCACCCCACAATATCGTTTTCTTTTTAGTTTCTGATGATGCAGGTTATACTGTGGACGACTACTTCAATGCACCATCATTTAAAAAAATTATAGCTATGGATATGCAATTAGTGGAGAACGAGCATGACTCGTCATGCGAGTGCCACTACTGTATTTACCTTTAGTTTTATCTTTATGTTGGGATTATAAGACTTCTAAGGTTATTATTATTTTATGTTTTGATCGACATTGAGATAATTGGATTATGTATTATTATCTCTTTAGATTCTTAGTTCATTAATAAAGACCTCCGTTGATTATTTTTTTATTCTGATTATTGGTTACATGTGTGGTTTAAATGTTGGCACAGTTCTTTTGTGATCCTAGCTTGAGCCGTTGGTTCACTAGCAGTTCAATCACACTTCTGGTTTGACCAGAATTAGGGTGTGACAAGTAGCATGACTGAGGAAAATGTTTATTCAACTATAGTAAACCGATCAATTAGTACATCAATTGGATGGTCAAAAACCATCAACAGTCAAATAATAGCTAGTTTCCAACAGCAAAATTTTGCACTAGTCGATCGCAACATTGACTGAAAGTTGAAAAAATAGAGCCGTTAGAGCTCATATTGGCCAAACATTTAGTAATTCTTTGAGCCTATTTAATGGATCATTTATGACAAACCATCAATACTATTTACATGAACTAAGAATATTCCCTTGAGCTCTACATTGCATTTGGCAATCATTTTCTACAAGAAGAAAGATAAAAAAGTTACGCACTCAAGGATTGAACTTGAGATAGATCTCCAAAGCTCAAAGCTTTACTTCTCACAAACTTAACACAAGAGAAATTATTTACGCAAGTATTCTCATCTCATATCATCATATCATTGCACATTGCAAGGAGTATTTTTCACACTCCAAACCTAGGTAACCTTTACCCTTTTTCCTTATTGTAATTGGTTGTGTGACCTTACCGTACTTGGTCACACAAGAATATTCTTGTTCTGATAAGATTGTATTGGCCTAATCATACTTGCCAATACAAGGACCATCTCATCCCCAAGAGATCTATAAGTTCCTCTTGACTTTGAATGAAGATTGTTGTAAGGTTCTTCTTTACCGAAAAGATTGTGTAAAAAGATTTTCTTCCTACCCATTATTTTAAAAGGAAGATTAGAAGAACACAAGTGAAGATGATGCAAGGCTAGGGTTTATAATCAATTTAGGTCCTAACCCTTGCAATATGATCTTTTACAATCAGTCCCAATAAAATTCAATCAAAACCAAGAAATCAAAAATATATCAGAGATAGAAAACTTAACTTTGGGGATAATCCGGCTGTCGATTGATCACAAAACATTGGGGGCTTGGTCTAGGATGTACTTGCAACAATATACGAATTTTAAGTCAGTCTAACCGTAGGTTGTGAAGTTATGAAATTTCTAAAATCTTCTCTCATTGACAATGGGATTCTGGTAATCAACAATAGTAGAATCCTTCGAATCACAACAACCGATGCAAGGAGGAGGATGTATGTGTGGGTATTGATGGAGGTGTAGGGAAAGGGGAAGAGAGATGATGAGGAAAAGATTGAGCATGAAAGGGGTGGTTTGTCACACCTCAATTCTGGATTAACCAGTGGTGTGATGAACCGTCATGAGAACCAACATTTTAAACGAGGATTTCGTATATGCTATGCGAACCATGTTAAACCAAAACACATTCCACAATAATAATCAGAGTAAATAAATAAATAGCGAAAGTCTTATTAATAATGAACTGAGAGTCTACAGTAATAATTAAATATTTAACAAGTTATCTTCAAGTAACCAAAACATAATTAATACTGATTACAAGTATCACAATTCAAAATTTAACCACTTAGCGTAAACATAGTTGAAACACTAGCTTGACGAGCCATATTCATCCTCCACAGCTTGCACATCCATAGCCACTGTATGTCCACACATTGGCGTATTCATATAATCTTCAACCGTAACACTTGCAACATAAGAAACTAAAAAGATTGTGCACGCGAGGGTCAGCTTTCCAACTTGAGCTCAGTGAGAAAACAAAACAATGCAATAAACATATGCATGCATTTAATTCATATCTTTGGTCTGGTTTATAAGTTTGCAAAATGCTATAAAAAGGTTTGGTGGCCCCAGCACCTCTATACATGAGTGTGTGAATCCACCCAATGGATCAAACACCATTGTCTTCCCACATGCACCAACCATAGAATAGAGATATAGCTAAAGTGTCCGGATCAAACACCGCCAACACTTCCCCTAATGCCCTACCCATATAAATACGTAAGCCCGACTGGCGAGGGCTTGCAAACTGAACTCGCAACTAACCAATCCTAATGCCAAACAAGGTATCCAAGGCCTGACCCCAGCATCCCTCAATACATCCATAGAGATAGAGCTAAGGCCCCCCGACAGAGTCAGAGACCACACAGTCCGAGACCACCTCCCCTGATGCCCTACAACGTAATAGTTCTGCTATGGTAATGGCGATATGACAATGTCAGTGAACAAGGCTTGAGTAGAGATAGAGCTAGAGTCTGGTGACCAGGTCAAAGACCATAATGCCACGTCCTCTCCCTGATGCTCCACTCGCATCAAGCACACTAACCACACACATATAATCACATGCCTATTCCTCGCATCATCATCATCATCATCATCATCATGTTATAAATAAACATAATTAAATATGCATGAGCAGTAATAGCAAAAATATTGGATGACATGTGAGATGCACATTACAAATATACAAGCATAGAATCAATCATGACATTAGACTCAATAAAAATAAACAACACATTATTATCCAATTAGTTTAGGTCTTGTTCCCTCACATTAGATTGATGTTTGTTCCTCTTTCGAGCTTTGAAAGTCACTTTGATTCTATTAGGAACCTAAACAATTAATGTATGTAATTAGGGTTCAAGTTTATCAAGTTACAATAGTCAAAAACCTTGCTTGGTCTTAAAATATGCTTGCTGTTTTCCTACGGTCAATGCTCTGGTCGATCCTATGGTTGCAATGTATGCCACCGTAGGATATACGGTCAATACCCTATGGTCGCATTACATCCGACCATACCTGCGATCGTATGTTTCCTGAATTCTTCCCGAATGGCTATGGTCGACTCTTTTCTCATCCTATGGTCGACCATAGCTACGACCCTACGTAGTCAAGTTAATTTTTACTTCTCATATGAGTTTCTCCTCATGGATCATCAATGGGATTCATCCTAAAATCATTATATGGCCTTTGATCACAGTTTATCCTTATCAATAATCCCTAACCTATTCTCTCATGATTTTTCTTAGAAATTCCGTAACCGAAATTGTTACATTAGATTCAATACATCAATTTAATGGAAAGGAACCTATCCTATCTGATCTATCCTACAGAGTTAAGTCCATACCTTAAGCTTGTTGTAAAGAGATAGAACTCTTCTCTACAAAACCTTCCTCTCCGCCTTTTTCTCCAAATCTCCTTCTCCTTCTCTTCTTCTCTCACTTTCTCTCTTAGGTTTAGAGTTTCAATATGGGTTCTAAAAGAGTGAGAGAGGCTAAGGAACGTCCCTTATATAGAGGCAAAACCTCCATATAAAGTCCCACTTTAATTAGGAAAGAGTCCTCCTCAAATTTGAAAAGTTTTCTTAACACGGAGTCGGTTCTGGGTTCATATGGTAGATCATACAGTCGCATAAACCGTCGACCATACCACCAAAACATGCGACCATAGGTCATACAGTTTCACTACAATCAACCATAGGTGCGACCGTAGCCCTTAAAACTACCACCATAGGCCCAAAATTTACTGGTTTTTAGTTTTTGACTGGTTGCTTCCACACAAACTTAAATAGTCAACCATACCAACTAAATGGGACTTATTGCTTATCTCATCTTGTGGTTTCTTCATACAATTGGTTCATTTGAGTCAATTATAATGGAAGACCAGTCACGACATGAGAACATAAAGTTAAATTGAGTTCATGGCGTGTGGGTCTTACAACTCCACCACCCTTAACTGAAATTTCATCCTTGAAATTTGTACATACAGATCTCACAACTCCCCTACCCTCAAAAAAATTTCATCCTTGAAATTTAGATGTACCTTTAGAGTCGAATAGGTGAGAATACTCTTTCTGCATTGCATCTTCCTCTTCCCATGTAATCTTCTCCACGTCTTGTCTTCGTCAGGTTACCTTCATATAATAATTATCCTAGCTTTGGAGATGTTGTACCTTTCAACCAGTAAACTAGGATGGTACCACTACAATAGTTAAATCATCTATCTAATCTAGTGGATCCGTAGTCAATACCTTTGATATGGATCTCCAATGTACTTCTTCAATAAAGACACATGAAATATGCCATGCACACTAGATATGGACAGTGGTAACACTAGTTGATATGCAACTTTCCCTTATTGTCGAATCATTTCAAACCATACATAAGTGATATCTTTAAGAACACTTTGTCATTTATGGAGAACTCAAGGTCTTGGTGTCTCTTCTACAAACTTGAGCAAACTTTAGAGTTCTCGTTCAATTGGATCATCACGAGTTTCTGTTGTATGTTACACTTCTTCCAAATCGAAATCTGTTGCTGTGGAACACAAGGCAACTATTGTACTAGGTCCTCCTTTTGGCTTTATTATTCCTTGTGGCTCAAAACCTCAGCTACCATATTAGCCTTGCACGGGTGACATTGAATATCATAGTCTTAGTCCTTCAGGAGTTTCAACCATCTCCTTAGCCTCATGTTCAACTCTTTCTGGGTGAAGAGCTAAGTAAAACTCTTGTAATTAGATTTAATCTAAAATCTTTCCCCATAAAGATAATGTCTCCCAGTCTCGATTGCATGAATCACCATCGCTAACTCCAAGTCATGAGTCGGGTAACTCTCCTCATGCTCCTTCAGTTGTCTTGAAGCATATGCAATCGCAGGTTCACCTTGCATTAACTCGCATCCTAGACCTAATCCGAAAGCATCGATGTATAGGGTAAAAGGTTTCCCTGGTGCCAGAATGATCAGGATAGGAGCTGATATCAACCTTGCTTTTAGAGTCTGGAAACATTCTTCACACTTGTTAGTCCAAATAAACTCCTCTCCCTTCTTGGTTAGCTTGCTAAGAGGTATTGCGATCCTAGAGTAGTCCTTTATGAATTGTCTATAATAACCAGCTAAACCCAAGAAACTTCTGATCTCTGCAATGTTCTTTATGTGTTTCTCACCATACGGTTACTTCTATCTTAATAGGGTCCACCTTTATTACTTTTGATAATACTATGTGACCCAAGAAGATCACTTAGTTTAACCAAATCTTACACTTCTTGGACATAGCATAAAGCTTTTCCCTTCTCAACTGTTGTGAGGCTGCTCTAAAATTCGTTATAGGACTTTCTTCGTCTTTGGAATAAACCAATATATAGTCTACAAAAACTATGACTGACTTGTCCTATACATCGTAGAATACCCGGTTCATAAGTTCTATAAAAGATGTAAGGGCATTGGTTAATCCAATAACATAGCCAGGGACTCATAATGCTAATTCTCGATTTTAAAAACTATCTTTGGAATTTCGCTGCCCAAATTCTTCAACTGATGATATCTTGACCGAAGATCAATCTTAGAAAATACCTTTGCTCTTTGTAATTGTTTAAATAAGTCATTGATCTGAGGTAGTGGATATCGGTTCTTGTTCGTGAGCTTGTTCAATTCTTGGTAGTCTATACACAAATGAACACTACCATCCTTTATCTTTATGGGCCACACTAGTGTTTTCCAGGTGGTATACTGGACTGGATTAAACCTTAGTCTAATAACTCTTGTAGTTGAGTCTTCAGTTCCTTCAATTCTATAAGAGCTATTCTAAGGGCGCCTTAGACATAGGTGTCGTCCCTGGTAACAAGTTAATAACGAACTCGGTCGAATGATTAGGTGGCAACCCAGGTAAGTCTCCTACAAACTTATCAGGGAATTTACGCATCACATCAATATCTTCCATCTGTGGTGCCTCTTTAGTATCGTCTACCAAATGTCACACCCCAATTTTGAACCAACCAGAATGGTGTGATGAACTGTCTATGATCCAACGGTTCAATCAGGATCTCGAATAGGCCGTGTCCCATTGCTTAAACCAGATACATCCACAACCATAATCAGAGTAAATAAACAACATCGAAAGTCTTTAATATTAATGAACTGAGTATCTAACAGTGATAACATAAATAAATTATCCAATTATATCCAAATGACTAAGACATAAAATAAAATAAATTTTATCAATTAGATGATCCGATAATCCAACAAATAAACCTAATAAAAAATACATGAGTTGCACTCGCACGACGAATCATGCGACTCCATCATAGCTTCCACGTCCATCGCCGCAACATGTCCGTACATTGGAGCATTCACATAATCTTCTACAGTAGGACCTGCATCATCAACTAAAAATATTCAACGTTGAAAGGGTGAGCACACATCATGGCTCAGTGACCAAACAAAATAATGCAATAAACATATGCATGCATTCAATTCATATCTTTGGTCTAGTTCATACGTTTGCAATGTGCAATAAAAAGGATAGGTGACCACCGCACCTCTATACACGAGTGTGTGAAGCTGCCCAATGGATCAAATACCATTGCCGTCCCACATGCACCCATCATGGAATAGAGATATAGCTAAAGTGCCTGGATCAAACACCGCATAACACTTCCCCTGATGCCCTACACATACCAACACGTAAGCCCCTATTGGCGAGGGCTTACAAACTGAGCTCGCAACTAACCAATCCTAATGTCAAACAGTGTATCCAAGGCCTCACCCTAGCATCCCTCAATACGTCCATAGAGATAGAGCTAAGGCCCCCCGACAGAGTCAGAGACTACACGGTCCGAGGCCACCTCCCCTGATGCCCTACGACGTAATAGTTCTGCTAAGGTAATGGCGATACGACGATGTTAGTGGACAAGACTTGAGTAGAGATAGAGCTAGAGTCTGGTGACTAGGATGAACCACAATGTCACGTCCTCCCCCTGATGTTCCATTCGCATCAAGCACACTAACCACACACATACATTCACATGCCTATTCCTAGCATCATCATCAACATCATCATGTTATAAATAAATAGAATTAAATATGCATGAGCAGTAATAACAGGAATATTGGATGACATGTGAAATGCACATTACAAGCATACAAGCATAGAATCATTCATGGCATTGGACTCAATAAATAAAAATAGTTTATTATTAGCCAATTAATTTAGGTATTGTTCCTTCACCTTTGGTCGATAGTAGATCCTCGTTCAAGCTTTGTAAATCACTTTTAAACCACTTGGAAACCTAACACATTTATAGATTTTAAATTAAAATTTATTTCCAACAATTTAGACTGACAGAAACTGAGGGGTCACATGTGTGGCAGTACTTGTGGTTTTAATTTTTGCTACCACAGGGTGTGTAGTCGCAAGGTGTGGTCGCATATCCTGCGACCACACATGCGACCACACCCTCCCTGGAACTTCCCTAGGGCATGTGATCGCAAGGTGTGGCAGCATATCATGCCACCACACATGCAACCACACCCTTCCTAGACTTCCCGAGGGTGTGTGGTCTAATATGTGTGTCTCCTATGGTTGCGTATCATACGACTACACATGCGACCACACATGTGATGGTCGAATTTTTCACTCTTAACTCCATTCCTTCATGTTTGGATTTCTTGGCTTATCATCATGGTCCTTCCTATGATTGTTCTATGGCTCAGAACTAATATTTTTACATAATCCTTCATCCACATAAATTCCTTCCATGGATTCTCTTGGAATTTGTCCATGGATTGATGATTGGGGTCTCATTTAAATTCCTATCTCCTTCATAAACTATTCTAGGCATTCAATTGACATGGAGAATATTTTCATACCTTAAGCTTGTTGATGATTCAGAGTTTTCTTTGAATTTTCCTCCTCTTAGTCTTCCTCTTCAATTCTCCTTCTCTTCCTCCTCTTCTCTTTCTCTTACTTTCAGTTTGAGTTCTAAAAGGATGAAAGAGGCTAAGGGACATCTTATTTATAGAGAAAAACCCTCCATAATAAGCCCTACTCAGTTTAGGAAAGAACCCCCTTCGGATTAGGAAGGTTTCCTAATCACGGTTTCTTACTCGGTTAGTGTGGTCGCAGCTGTGGTCGCAGAACCCGTCGACCACACAGTCTGAAACATGCGACCACACGACCCAAATTTATGTGGTCGTTTTAATCTGAGGTGTGGTTGACCACACTTGTTTAGGTATGTGACCATACACTCATAACAGACCATTTTTGGGTTCAATATCTTACCTGGTTTTGTGGTTTCTTCACGCACTTGGTCCGCTTGGCCCGACAATGATAGGAAGACCTGATACAAGGTGGTAAGACCGGTTAGTTCGATACGGGTCTTACAACTCCCCCCTCTTATTATAAATTTCGTTATCAAAATTTGCACATACCTTCCGAGTAAAAAATGTGAGGATATTGCTTTCGCATAACATTTTGTTCTTCCCATTTGATCTCTTCTACATCTTGGCTTCTCCAAGTAACCTTAACATAATAAGGTCACGATTGCGTAGTCGTTGAACCTTTCGGCTGGTAATTTTAGTTAGTGCTAATTCGAATGTCAAATCATCAGTTAGACCCCGTGGATTCGCTGTTATAACGTGCGTTGGATCTCTGACATACTTTTTTAGTAATGAGATATGAAATACATCATGCACACTTGACATAGATGGGGGTAGTGCTAATTGATACACCACTTTCCCACGTTTAGCTAGAATTTCATATGGCCCGACATATCTCGGACTTAGCTTCTCCTTTTTGTCCGAATCGTTTTAAGCCTCGCATAGGTGATACTTTCAAGAATTCCTTATCTCCTACGACGAATTCAAGGTCTCAACATCAAGTATCTGCATACTATTTCTGACGATTCTGAGCTGTTCTAACTCTTTCCATGATAATGTCGACCACTCAACAAGTCTCTTCAACAAACTCTGGTCGAACAATACTCCGTTCTCCAACTTCATTTCAAAACAAAGGAGTTAGACATTTCCTACCATACAGTGTTCTGTAGGGTAACATCTGTATAGTAGCCTGATAGCTGTTGTTATATGCAAACTCAATCAATGGTAGTTTCTCATCCCATGATCCTTTGAAATCAATAACACAGGCTCAAAGCATTTCTTTTAAAATCTGAATGCTATGCTCTGACTGTCCTTCTGTCTGAAGATGGAATGCAGTACTGAACTTCAACGTTGTACCCATAGCCTTCTATAATCCTTTCCAAAACTTTGAGGTAAAGCGTGGGTCTCTGTCGGACACAATGCTTTCAGGTACACCATGCAATCTGACAATATTATCTACATATAGCTTGGCTAACCTTCTTAGGGTATACTGAGGTCGTATAGCTATGAAGCAAGCTGTCTTAGTCAGACGATCTACAATCACCCAGACTGCGTCAACTACTCAGGGAGTCAATGGTAACCCGATGACGAAGTCCATAGTAATGCAGTCCCATTTCCAAGCTGGTTCTGGCAGTGGTTGCAACAATCCTGCATGTATTTACCTTTCAGCCTTTACTTGCTGATAATTTAAGCATTGAGACACAAATTTAGCTGCATCCACTTTCATTCCTCTCCACCAATATAATTTCTTTAAATCATGATACATCTTCGTACTTCCAGGATGTACCGAATAAGCGGTGGTGTGAGCTTCCTTCATTAGTCTGTGTCTAATATCCAAGTTTTCATTTTCAGGAACGCATACTCTTCCTTTGTATTTTAGTACCTTTTCAATGTCCAAGGTGAACTCAGGAATAGTGCTACCTTTTTCGATGTCTTCTTGCACCGTTCTCAGATAAGGGTCTGATTTAATAGCGGCCTTCACTTCATCTAATATATCAGGTATAATCTTTAATGTGGCAAATATTTTTGAAAATCGATGAATAAACCCTAGGTTGGTTGATCCACTCGATGTATCTATCACGAATTGCTCATTACCATGATTGAATACTTTTCCTGTAACACACATTGCCACAGTCGTGTTAATTTCTCCCTGGGATTTTATCATTGCTTTTCTGCTTAGCACATATGAACTACATTAGCCTTTCCTGGATGATACTGGATATCGCAATCATAATCCTTTAATATTTCTAGCCATCATCTTTTTCTCATGTTTAACTCCTTCTGATTAAAAAGATAAGTGAGACTCTTATGATTTGATTTAATTTGAAATTTTTCTCCATACAAATAATGTCTCCATATCTTGACAGCATGTACTACTGCTGCTAATTTCAAGTCATGAGTGGGATAATTCTTCTCATTTGTTTTCAGTTGTCTTGAGGCATACACAACTACTTGTTCTCCTTGCATAAGCACACATCGTAAACCCAACCCAGACTCATTAGTGTACAAGGTAAATGGTTGTCCTAGAATAGGAATAGTCAAGATGGGAGTGGATATCAATCTAGCTTTCAATGTTTGGAAACTCTCCTCACATTTGTCAGTTCAAACAAACTTTTCTCCTTTCTTAGTCAAACTGGTGAGAAATACGGCGATTCTGGAGTAATCTTCCACGAATCTTCGGTAATACCCAACTAGACCTTGGAAACTTCTGATCTCTGCAACACTCTTAGGGGCTTCCCACTTCACAATGGCTTCAATCTTACTAGGATCCACTTTAATTCCCTCCGCGGATACAACGTGGCCTAAGAAAGTGACCTCATCTAGCCAAAACTCACACTTTGTAAATTTGGCGTAAAGCTTCTCTTTTCTTAGTCGTTGTAGAGTGGCACTTAGATTCGTGACATGAGTTTCTTTGTCCTTGGAGTAGACCAATATGTCGTTAATAAACACAATGACTGATGTATCCAACATATCATGGAATACACGATTCATGAGTTTCATAAAATTTGTGGGTGCGTTAGTCAATCCAAAAGACATGACTAAAATCATAATGTCCATATCTTGTTCTAAATGCTGTCTTTGGAATATCGCCTTCCCTAATCTTCAACTGATGGTATCCTGACCGAAGATCAATCTTGGAGAACACTTTGGCACCTTGCAACTAATCGAACAAGTCATCGATCCGAGGCAACGGGTACCGATTATTGATTGTAAGATTATTCAATTCTCGATAGTCTATACACAGTCGAACACTACCGTCCTTCTTCTTCACAAACAATACTAGCGCTCCCCATGGTGATATGCTGGGTTTGATATAACCCTTGTCCAGTAATTCCTGTAACTATACCTTTAGTTCCTTTTCAGTAGAAGCCATTCGATAGGGTGCTTTAGATACTGGTGCAACTCCGGGTATAAGATCTATAACGAACTCTGTCGCTCAGTCGGGTGGTAGTCCTAGTAGTTCTTGAGGAAATACATCTTGAAAGTCACGTACAACATTAATATCTTCTATTCGTGGTACTTCCTTGGTGAGATCAACCAAGGATACTAGATACCCAACTCCTCCTTTCTTGAGGCATTTTCTAGCTTTTAATGTAGAGAGGATGAGTTTTCGTTTACGGGGAAGTTTGGTTCCCGCAAAACTAAACTCTGCTATTTCCTTGTCTTTAAATGTCAATTTCTTTTCTGCACATAATAGGTTTGCAGAATGCCGAGCTAACCAATCCATTCCCAAGATAACGTCAAAGTATGCCATCTTGAGTTGAATTAAGGTTGCATCCAAAATCTTCTAGCCGATAAGAACTGGACATGGTCCATAACCTTTTTCTATTTCCACTTCTAATCCCATAGGCGATTGTACAAGCAATTTGTAGTCTAAAGATCTGAGGGGTAGATTTAGCTTCTTTCCAAATGACACATATATAAAAGAATGAGTAGCTCCAGAATCAAAGAGTACTCTGACGGGTATGCCATTAATGGGTACGATACCTGTGATTTGTTTTAATTTAGTCTACATGCTCACACAAGGTAATATAAAAAGAAAGGTTCACGGTCATACCTGTGACCACATCAGGCGATGCGACAACATCCTCAGATGTAACTGCATAAACCTCTCCTTGCTGTAGCTGCTTCCTGGGCTTAGGACACTCCCTTGAATAATGTCCCATATGATTATAGTTATAGCATTTTACTCCTTCACTATTTTGCTTCTGTTGAGGTTGGACTATTGGAGTAGTCTTGGCTGCAGCATTAAAGCTTTGAGCACGGAAGGGTTTAAAGGTCTTTGTGTTCCCTCCATTATATGAATTTCCATTAGGCCTTTTGATACCTCTATTCTGAGCAAAGTAACTCTCCCTCTAGCTCGATTCCAGTACTCGAGCAATCTGTACCGCTTCATTATAAACTTTTTTTTCCAGTCCCAATACATGTTCCCAGATACTTTCCCTAAGTCCCATGACAAACCTTCGAGTTTTGGTATTTTCCTCCTGCATGATAGAGGGAGCAAAGAAAAATAGCTCTTCATAACGCTGTTGATATGCATCCACAGTCATCTGTCCCTGATACAAACTTAGGAACTCTCTTTCCATAGCATCTCTGAAACTTCTAGAAAAATATTTCTTGAAGAATGCCTCTTTATAGATAGCCCAGGTCAATTGGGCATGCTTCGTTAATAGATAACTCCGAGTAAACTTTCACCAGTGGTGTACATCGCCCTTCAACATAAATGTGGCACATAACACTTTTTTCTCTTCATTAACAGTCATTATCATGAAGTTCCTTTCCATCTCGTCGATCCAGTGAGCTGGCCACAAAGGATCTGCTGGCTTACCATTATACTCCTTAGGCTTTATCTTCAGAAAATGCTCGATCAGTCGAGAATGATCCAACTAATACTGAGCATAGGCTCCATATATAGGTGGTTGATACTGGTAACTGCCTTGGGCTACTTCAGGGTTTTGTACTGGAGCTTGTACAACTGGCGTTTGAGGTGCTTGAGGTACTGTGTTGCTACCCCCTTGTACGGTGCTAGCTTGTCTCGCTGGTATAGGTGTAGTATGTGCAGCTGGAAAAGCCATTCCCATAGCAGCTTGCATATTGGCTTGCACCTGCTGTATTTGCTGCAGCTGTTGTGCTAGGTTCGTTACCACAGTAGCCAAATTTGTAGGTGGGGCTGGAAAGTTTATAGGATTAGCCTGGTCGTTGGCTCTTGGGGGTACCACATTTTGATTATCTTGTCTTTTAGGGTTTTCATGGCTATTTTCCTCCACAAGTGGCAGTGGTGGAATTGGGTTGCGTCCTCGCCTGGTTACTCTTCGCCCAGCCATTTTCTGTTTCCGGTGGTGGTAGTGTCTGAAAATCATAGAACATGTGAGGCAATCATAATATACGTCATTCCCATGAAAAAAATCTAATTTATCAATGTAAAATTTCAATTTTCCAAGTCATTCAGTCAAAATACAGTATTTTCCATCGTGTGGTGGATGGTGGGGTCGCAGTACATGCGACCACAGGGTATGCGACCACAAAAAACCCTGTTAGCTCACCGAGAGCCTGTGGTCGATCGTGTGGTAGCAGTATGTGTGACCTCAGGGTGCGACCACATGAAATTTTTCAGCTCACCGAGAGCTTGTGGTCGATCGTGTGGTCGCATATTTGGTCGAATTTTGCGACCACACGACCCCAAATCAGGTTTTTAAACCTGATTTTTGGAGTCATTCTCCACTCTTCTCTTTTGCTTTCAACTCAACTCGCCTCCACTGAGTTGCTACAGTGTCAACCACTCGAGTTTGGTGATTCTTTCATCCATCCACGACTTCCGCTCTGCTCCTCCAGGTATGTTCTCTACTGGTTCTACTTTTAAAGTTTTCAAAACTAGGTTTTTTTTTTCCATTTATAGGGTTTTATTCAAATTAAAAATTTTTTTAACCATAAAAATTTGATTTTTATTGGGGACTTTTTCTATTGGCCACCCAATGGATGAAAGCCCTCAAGAAAATTTGAGTTTGATTGGTTAGTTTATGAGAAACTTGAAATTTTCTATTTTTGACCTAATTTTTGGGGTTTTTTCTAAATTGTCAAAATTTCTTCAAATTTGATCTACCTAGTTTAAATTTCCAACTGTATGAGCCTTGCAGGATGGTTTGGGACATATGTAAGTCCTCCTGCTCAACTGTTTGGGTGAAAAGTGAGGCTTTTGGCCAAATTACACCATTATAATGCCAAAATTTTGAGTTTTTCTCTATATCTAATATCTTGTTTGTTGGTTTGTGTCTTTGCAGATAATATGGCTTGCACCAAGGTCCCTAGAGTTCATGATCCTCTTCGCTTCCGGTCTAATGAAGCAGAGACTCAGTATGCTCGTTATGAGCGTAAAAAGGTGGAAGGGGGTGTTGTGCAAACCTGGCTAATTTAGCCCTATTTAATGTGGAGGGCTCCTTTGGTGATATGGGCTGGCTCCTTGTGATATTGTATAACGGTTGCATCTGTCCTGCATTGGTGAAGCAGTTCTATTGTAATCTACAGGTGGAGGGTGACCTAGAGGACATAGACAGGGGTAGAGAGCTCAGGATCACTAGTTATGTTAAAGGGTTGGAGATCTCCTTTAACTGCCAGGAGTTGGCTGATCTCCTGGGTATATCCAATGATGGCCCATTAGTATATTGCGCACCCAAGGAACCCCAGTTCCTGTCAGTGATGATGCGTGCAGAGATTGACCGCCAGTTTCTTAGGGATGATCATTGGGAGATGAAGACAATGAATCTATGGCCGGAACCTTGGGTGTACTGCAAGATCATTCAGCACAACCTAATTCCTCAAAGTAGACATTATGAGAAGATTTCCCAGTTAACCCAGTATCTCCTGTACTGCATCTGCACTAGGCAGCCCGTCTGCCTTTCATACATTATTATCAGGACTATGCTCCATGCTACAATGCCTGGTCTGAGGGGAAACCTACCCTGTGGGCGTTTGATTACCACTCTGCTCACCCGCCTACAGGTCGACTTGGTTGATGAGAGGATTCATGAGGACACCTTTTCGATCGACCTTGACTGGGAGGCCATCTACAGGATGGGGATGCGAGATGTACAAGTCAGTGGCGAAGAGAGGAACGCTATGGTGCATCCCCGTACTATAGTAGAGATAGCAGACGCAAAGGCGACAGCAACAGCAGTAGCAGAGGTCCATGGGGGTGATGCTGAGGCGGATGATGATCGGATGTACATGGATGTGGATGCCATACCTCCTCCATCACCACTGCATTCCACTGGAGCTGGCCCTTCTCAGGTTCCTTCCCATTCAGCTGGTCCTTCGCACACACCACCAGATGACGTGATGGGGCTGTTGCGTGAGATTCGAGAGGCCTAGCGTGCTACTGATCAGCTGGAGGCGGATCTGGCAGCTAGTCTCTAGGTGACCTAGACTCAGGTAGCCTGGCTTACGAGGGTATATGCCGAGGATTATGATCAAGATGGTGAGGCACCTCCTCCTCCAGCACCCCCAGCTCCATGATGTATTCATTTCTTTTACTTGTACTATAAAGTAATTGTCTAGATTGTGGACCGTACTCTGATTCGGATATATATATTGTTTTTATTCGATGTATATATGAAACTTGTTTCTCATCTTATATGTACATTATTCTCTTTCTTAATTTTTGTCTCATACAACATAGGTGCTTATGGTGTGTTCTTATTACAGCTTTTAAGTTTTTATCCTAACTCAGTTCACAACTTTTGTGGAAGTATATAGGTTTAATAGACAGAGTTCGAACGCTCTGATACCTAGTTGTCACACCCCAATTCTGAACCAACCAGAATGGTGTGATGAACCGTCTATGATCCAATGATTCAAACAGGATCTCGTATAGGCCGTGTTCCTTTGCTTAAACCAGATACATCCACAACCATAATCAGAGTAAATAAACAATAGTGGAAGTCTTTAATATTAATGGACTGAGTATCTAATAGTGATAATATAAATAAATTATCCAATTATCTCCAAATGATTAAGACATAAAATAAAATAAATTTATCAATTACATGATCCAATAATCCAACAAATAAACCTAATAAAAAACACATGAGTTGTACTCTCACGATGAATCATGCGACTCCATCATAGCTTCCACGTCCATCGTCGCAATATGTCCGTACATCGGAGCATTCACATAATCTTCTACAGTAGGACCTGCATCATCAATTAAAAATATTCGACGTCGAAAGGGTGAGCACACATCATGGCTCAGTGAGAAAATAAAACAATGCAATAAGCATATGCATGCATTCAATTCATATCTTTGGTCTGGTTCATAAGTTTGTAATGTGCAATAGAAAGGATTAGGTAGCCGCCGCACCTCTATACACGAGTGTGTGAAGCCGCCCAATGGATCAAACACCATTACCATCCCACATGCATCGATCATGGAATAGAGATAGAGCTAAAGTGCCCGGATCAAATACCGCATAACACTTCCCCTGATGCCCTATCCATACCAACACGTAAGCCCCTAATGGCGAGGGCTTGCAAACTAGGCTCGCAACTAACCAATCCTAATGTCAAACAGTGTATCTAAGGCCTCACCCCAGCATCCCTTAATACGTCCATAGAGATAGAGCTAAGGCCCCTCGGCAGAGTCGAAGACTAGAAAATGAAGACTTTCTTAACCACATGAATAGACTGAAGGTTTTTATTCCTGCGCCTCAGATAAAGATGACAATTGGAACAACTGGCCATGGAAAGCAGTGGTTGGAATAAAAGAGGGCTATCAGAGAAAATTTAGAAAGGTATATGCGTGAGACACAATCTATTTCGTTAATTAATCTATTTCAGATATCCTATTCTATACTATATCTAGAATTCATAATTATTTCTAAATTAAAATTTATATTCTTATTCTCTATTCTTATATTTTTATATTATTATCATATATGATAATATATGATGATGGTTGAATTTATTAGTATTTATAATACCTCAGAAGCTAAAGAAATTGAATTCAATTGCTTTTCTTTTGCAATTATATTCTTTTCTAAATATTCAGATTGACAATAGTGTATCGAAGAAATATAATTTGATCGGGGAAAAATAGATCTATTTACGAGACCCCCTCCCTTGATGCCCTACTACATTATAGTTCTGCTAAGGTATTGGCGATATGACGATATTAGTGGACAAGACTTGAGTAGAGATAGAGCTAGAGTCTAGTGACCAGAATATACCACAATGTCACGCCCTCCCCCTGATGCTCCACTCGCATCAAGCACACGAACCACACACATACATTCACATGCCTATTCCTAGCATCATCATCATCATCATGTTATAAATAAATTGAATTAAATAATGCTTGAGCAGTAACAACAGGAATATTGGATGACATGTGAAATGCACATTACAAGCATACAAGCATATAATCATTCATGGCATTGGACTCAATAAATAAAAATAGTTTATTATTAGCCAATTAATTTAGGTCTTGTTCCCTCACCTTTGGTCGATAGTAGATCCTCGTTCAAGCTTTGTAAATCACTTTTAAACCACTTGAAAACCTAACAAATTTATAGATTTTAAATTAAAATTTATTTTCAACAATTTAGACTAATAGAAACTAAGGGGTCGCAGGTGTGGCAGCACCTGTGGTCTCAGTTTCTGCGACCACAGGCTATGTGGTCGCATATCTTGCGACCACACATGTGACCACACCCTCCCTGGAACTTCCCGAGGACATGTGGTCACAAGGTTTGGTTGCATATCATGCGACTACACATGCGACCACATCCTTCCTGGACTTTCTGAGGGTGTGTGGTCGAATATGTGTGTCTCGTGTGGTCGCATATCGTGCGACCACACATGCGACCACACATGTGATGGTCAACTTTTTCACTCTCAACTCCATTCCTTAGTGTTTGGATTCCTTGGCTTATCATCATGGTCCTTCCTATGATTGTTTTATGGCTCAGAACTAATATTTTTACATAATCCATCATCTACATAAATTCCTTCCATGGATTCTCTTGGAATTTGTCAATGGATTGATGATTGGGGTCTCACTTAAATCCCTATCTCCTTCATGAACTATTCTAGGCATTCAATTAACATGGAGAATATTTTCATACCTTAAGCTTGTTGAAGATTCAGAGTTTTCTCTGAATTTTCCTCCTCTTAGTCTTCCTCTTCAATTCTCCTTCTCTTCCTCCTCTTCTCTTTTTCTCACTTTTAGTTTGAGTTCTAAGAGGATGAAAGAGGCTAAGGGACATCTTATTTATAGAGGAAAACCCTCTATAATAAGCCCTACTTAGTTTAGGAAAGAACCCCCTTCGGATTAGGAAGGTTTCCTAATCATGGTTTCTGACTGGGTTCGTGTGGTCGCAGGTGTGGTCGCAGAACCCGTCGACCACATAGTCTGAAACATGCGACCATACGATCCAAATTCATGTGGTCGTTTTAATTTGAGGTGTGGTCGACCACACCTTTTTAGGTATGCGACCACACACTCATAACTGACTATTTTTGGGTTCAATTTTGTACCTGGTCTTGTGGTTTCTTCACACACTTGGTCCGCTTGGTCCGACCATGATAGGAAGACCTGATACAAGGTGGTAAGACTGGTTAGTTCGATACTGGTCTTACACCATATATTCAACTCCGTTCTTTTCAAGGCATCTCTTTGGCTTTAGTGCAGAGAGAATAAGATTCTGCTTCCTAAGCAATATGCTTCCAATAAAATCAAATTATGTGCAGTCTTTATTCTTGAATGACAACTTCTTCTATGCACATAACAGCTTTGTAGAGTGTTGAGACAACTAGTCTATCCCTAAGATGACGTCAAAGTTTGCCATCTCAAGTCGAATTAGGTTGCATCCAAATTTTATCCATCCATACGATTCAGATATTGTTTATCACACTCATCAATCACAACATCTAGTCCGAAAGGCCTTGAACTATCAAAATTTGATTTAAAGGTCTTAATGAACACATCTAATCTCCTTTTATCTCTTAGTTTTTCAAAGACTATCGTTAATAATCTCATATCCTGAAAAACTCATTAGCTTACATCTCTTTTATCACTATTGTTCTATCTTGATCTCTCTTTCATATACCTTGAAAAGTACCTTGTGATTGTTACTCACTTTATATCCCAAGTCTACCTATAAGCATTAGGGTATATGCTTATATTCTTCTTAATTCCAACAAACTCACTTTTGGTCTTTTACTTAATCATCTCACTCGACATTGGGCATAACTCAGTATTACTTGTGCTAATCTAAATGATATCAATGCCATAAATTTTTTTTTACTTCATCCTTGTATCCACTCTTAGATATGCTTTTAAAAATCTTCTTCCATGTCAACTTCATACCGATATGGCCATTTTTAATTCTACTTGAGTGCTATCTGCTATTTATTAGCCGCTCTTGATAGTTCTCACTTTTTGTTCATGCACTCTTTTATAGACCATGACTCCTATTCATCAATTCAGTAATCTCAAAATAAATTCTCCATTACTTCATCTAGCTTAGGCTCAAGCATACCGAGGTCTTGTATAGCAATGGAATGAATTCAATCGTCTTTCTTCCAATAATTCCCTTATCACTAAACATCTTTATCAACAAAGGTCGCATATAAAATCACTTATTTACCTACATCAACCCGCATCGTAGATCCAATCCTTTCAGATGGATAGGGTAAAAGGTTTCTGGTGCCGGGGTAACGATCAAGATGGAACTGATATCAATCTTACTTAGAATCGGAGAAATATTCTTTGTCAAATTAAACTCCTCTCCCATCCTCGGTTAGCTTGGTAAGAGGTTTTGCGATCTTAGAGTGGTCCTCCCAAAATTGTCGCAATAACCAACTAAACCCAAGAAACTTCCGATCTCAATACTCTTTAGGTGTTTCTAAAAAAAAAAAAAAAAAAAAAAAAAAAAAAAAAAAAAAAAAAAAAAAAAAAAAAAAAAAAAAAAAAAAAAAAAAAAAAAAAAAAAAAAAAAAAAAAAAAAAAAAAAAAAAAAAAAAAAAAAAAAAAAAAAAAAAACATCATATGATTACCTCATCTTATTGGGGTCCCCCTTTTTCCCTTTTTGCCCTTGTGTTACTTATGTGATGTTTTTTGTTATCTTGTTTCAAGAATCTCGGGATGAGGTAACATTTTCTTATTTAAGTCTGTTAAAATTTTTTTTATTTTTCTATCCTATAATTTACTACCAAACAAATGGAAAGATCCGAACGGGCCAAAAAACAGGGAAAAACCGGCGGCCCCACCACTAGGAGGCAAGGGGAATTGTGAAACCAACAATATGAAATATAAATTTGATCTTGACAATCAAAATTAAATAGGAATTAAAATTAAATTATTCAGAAAATTTAAGCTAGGGAAAATTGGACCAACGAAACACACCTGCTTCAAAACTCCTTTTCACAAAGTAATTGAATTTAAGTATTATATAAATGAATTTTATTTCGAGTTCCCCGATTTTTCCTTTTCTCCACAAAATACACCACTGTTTTCTTTTTTACTAACCACAATGGTAATTCACACGAAAGAAAACTCCATAAAACTGTTGTTTAGTATTCGCGCCAACCCGCCTCAAAAAAAAATAAAACCGGGGGCACCGAATTCGTAAAAACCTTTTGTCCTGGTATTTCGGGGAAAAACCCGTGGACGAACTCGGGCTCAAGACAGCGGTAAATCGGGAACACCACGGAGAAAATATAGGAAAAAAATATATAAACCAACAAATTATTATTTGGGTTTTTTTTTTTGTTACAAACAAAAAACACAAACAAAACAAATCCAAACAACACATTCGAAACCACCTCTCTTCAAGAACACCCCCCCCCTTAAACACCGAAGGAACAACTTTCATATGCCCAATAAATTATTAAAAGCCCCTTTTTCCTTTATTAATTTCACAGTGTGGCGAACCAACCCCCCTACAATTACCGGAGGAAGAAACGTTCTATCCAACCCGACGACAAAGGTTGCCACCACAAACCTTGTCCACCATCGATCAAGAGGGGTTTCCAAAAAACATTTACAAAGAACACAAAACCCACCACACTGAAAATCAAACTCAAGGGGCTGGAAGAAAGAAAATTTTGGTTAAATAATCAACCGTTTGTGTATTTACCATATTCCCAACTCATTTCAAAAAAAATTTCAAAACATTCAGGTTCCTAACTAATTTAATTAATTTGGGTTAAGCTTTTTTTTTTTTAATTTAAAATCAAAAAACATTGGGCATTATAAACAAATCACCAATATTTTTCAAAAAACAAAAAACCAAGCAATGAATTTATTATTGTTTACGCCATTAAATTTTCCCCGCCACCAATATTAAAACTATTAGAAGTAATTATTAACTTGTCGAAAACCATAACCACATTCAGTGTTATAACTTTACTTGAGTTTTACCCTTTTTTTTTTCCTTTTACCCTGTTTTTTTCCACGAAATGATTACTTTTCTTTTTAAAAATCCCTATTTAGCAATCTCAAAACAAATCCTCTATTACTTCATCTCGAGGTTCATTGACTATAGTATTTAATTTGAATCCAATCATCTTTCTTCCAATAATTTCCATTATCACTAATCATCTTTATCAACAAAGGTCAGGAGTGTATGAATCAAAATGTTCATCCAAAAGTGATTACTTCCATCCACAATTTAGCATAATGACAAACACTTGCTTTATCTAGTGGACCTAGTTTTAAAGAATCAG